>OY720683.1:26607259-26864350 GCA_963170755.1 Amphimallon solstitiale
TATATTGCAATAAAATTTTGGTTTCCCATTAGAAGCTTTTCTTTCAAATTTGATGACTATAGCGCTATATAAGCCTTGAAAGTAAAATTAAGTTAACGGTATAAAACTTGATAAGTCACACCAAAATCTGTTTTAATTTAAAAACAAACAAAATCATTTATATCCAAACTGAAAGTACTGTATTTCAATTCACATATGAAACTTGACAATCGTGTCATTTCCAGAGAAATCATAGGACTGATTTATAGACAAACAATTAAATATTTAATTTAAAATTAAATTAATCCGCGATTAACTGCCATTCATTTTACATTGACTAATGTCAAATTTGATTGCAATTAAAAATTTAATCTCAGTCAAATGTTCTATAAACCCGCCCTTGGTCTACTAATTATATCGCATTAAACTTGAAATAGCTTATTTCGGTTTGAGGATTTTTAACTTTTCCTCTTTTTTATAATTTATTTTTATTTTATTGACATATTATGTAATGTAATTCTTTACATGCGTATTTCTGAATAATTAAATGTATTTTTTCTATAGTAAATAAAGCTCTACCTACATTATCTTTTTATATTATTAATTTAAGAAAGTTACTAATATTTATTAATATTAATTTAATATATATATAAATTCTTATCAATACTGACGCTTTATCACAATATTTCTTAAGTAGGGGAATATCAATACCGATTTACCGTATGTAAAATCCGACCCCCACTACGCGCGCGCGTTTAAAAGTATTATACCGGATTTTCAATGAAATCTATTCAGTTACAATTCTCGTTTGGTCGTGCGTTGGTCAGTGCTTTATATGCCGTATAAGGAAGAGGCGAGAGTTTATTTTTATACTTGAAACGATCATCACGAAGAACTACTCATCCGTCGCCGAGCACGAAAACATGAAGAATCCGAACGTGACAGATCCGACCAGGGCACCCTCTTCTCCTACTTCAAAAACGACATACAAGGACTACCAAAAGTTTCTTCAAACTTACAACGAAAACAAAAGCGATCGATCGTCCTCACCTACGCCTTTAAGTACGAACTCTTCCACTTCGAGCGTACCGTCAATGATTTCTGAAACTGATAATATTCCGGTGGCCTTCAACGATTATCTACAGACCTATAAGAGTAAGAAATTTAGCACCGTCAAGCCGACTTTTCCGAAGAAAAATGTCAAAACTGAATTGTTTATTCAGGTAGGTGAAGATGACGACAAAGATGGTCTTTTAGGCAGGAGATATAACACGTTAAAAAGTAGAAAAACACCTGGCAAAGTTATATTGACCAGGAATAATAGTTTGAATAAATGTGACGCAAATAAAGGACCTTTGAGTCCAGCCGGTCACCAAACATGCCTGTCCCCGCCACCTCAGAAGCAAGAAGTCGTCCCTGATGAAATGATATATGCAAAAACGGCTCTTCTAAATGAACTATGCTCGAAACCGCCTAAATTAAATAAGAGTCCTTCACCTCCAATAAGAAGTCCAGTAGAAGTAAGTAATATATTGAGTGTATCTAGTCTACCACCACCTCCACCAAAACTACCAGATTTCACGAACAACACTCCCCCGATCAGTTCGACAGTGAGGAAAGTAACACCAGCGAGAACCAGTCAACCAAAACCACATCAAAATCAGAACAGGCCGAGTTTTATAAGTGAGATGCAGAGTAAGTTTAAGGAAAATTCTCAAAGTCGTCTTCCGCCTAGATTGCCCACAGTCGGGCTTACTCAAAACGGTGTAATTCCTAATAATAAAAGTCCAGTTCCATCGTATCCAGAACCTCCAGTTCCACCAAAATTCCCGATTCAACATTCGAAATCTTCAGATGTCGAGGTCACGACATCTGGACACGGACTGAATGAAAGAAGATCACCGCCCGTTGCAATTAGCCCAAACTTGCCACCGCCACCACAGAAATTTATAAACCAGCAGAAAATAACGCTGTCATCTCGTAATCAAAATGGTGCTCAAAATGGTCAGAGTAACTTCCTTGGTGTTACGGCTAAAAAATCACCACCACCGTTAATGAAGAATGGTGGTCTGTCAGCGCCGCCACCGAAGTTCCTCTCTCAACCTAAGACTTTGGACGTGGAACCGATCACCACTACCTACGTTCCTGTAACGGACAACGCGGCAAATATCGACAAGAAGGATCCCAACGTTAAGAAACTAGTTTACAACACGTACAGAGGCTTATTGGGTGCCTATAATAACAAAGCCAATACCATGGTCAGCTTGCCTAAGAATAGAGTGGTTCAGGATCAAGGCGTTGCTAAGCAGCTAGAAAGTATGGAGTGAGTATTTTTTGTTTTATTTTGGAATGATTGCATGCTTTATTCTCAACGCATGCAAACGCTTTTCATATAGCTAAAAAAATCAATTTAAATTTTATTATTAATTGTAGTAATTAAAACGTTGTTACTTATTTTCAACGGAAGAAAAGAAAATTTAAAGTAAAGGAAAATTAATATTGTTTATTCTATGGCATTTATAAACATAACAAATTGTAAATAAATATATAGAAGAATGAATGCATTAAAATTAAGGAATTTTAAAACGGAAGCATCTTAAAACTTGTTATTTAAATTTCAAGTATTGCTTTTATATTATTTATCCTTCTGGTGTTCTTGATTAACAAGGTATAAAAATGTGATGTTTATTGAGAGGATTTTATGTATTAATTGACTTTATTATATACAGTGTGTTCTATTATTTATTAACAGTAATATTCAACGAAGTTGATACACTCACAAAACTAGTATTTCAAGTTATTATCTTACGTGTTTGATTGTTCAAAAATAGGCAGTTATTATTTAAATTCTACTAATATATAGAAATATTCAAAATTGCTTTTGTTTGTTTTTGCACTGCTAACCTGCCAAAGAAGTTGGCTGAAGTATTAGAGAAATTTTTGTTAATAGTTTTTGTTCAAACATTAGATATGTAAAATGAACTAAATAAAGTTATTATTATTATTAACTTAAAACTGTCATTGACTTTATAATTTTACACTAACTAGGATACAACTATAATACAATAGATAAAAACTCTAAAAATGTAACTTCAATAATATCGTATTTTTGTATTTGCTAACAATGAAATGAATCTCAACTGTCTGTGTCTTTTAACTTTGATGTCTAAAATATTTTTGGTAATCTATGGATTTTATTTAAAGTATTATAGTACATATTTGAGATAATATATTTACCTGGCCAAATATTTTGGTTAATCTACTTTCTAAATTAAGCACAAATTCAAGTGTTGAAGATGATAAGCTGTATAAATTCAATGTCGACAAAGCAACATTAATAATAGGTTTGGTACTCTAAATAATCATATGCATTGTGATTTCTAATTTAAATTGATAGAGTTATTGGGAACGATTATATTGCATGCAAATTATGCAAATAGTTTTGATATTTAAATAAACTTATTTTGCATAATAATAATGACAAATACATATGAATTTATTAGACTAATTTGCATATAGCTCTACATAGATATAATCTACATTCAGATGTTTATTATGATATAATTTGAATAATATTTTAATATTGAAAACTATCTCTGCCTTTAAATAATGGCTTTCTTAGTGTTTTGTTTGCCTTATCTTCTCAGGCTTAGACGTTGTTCTAAGCATGTCAATATTATTCTTTATGTACGTACGATAAGATTATAAGTTGAATGTGATTTATCTTGCTAAATATGTTTCAAATCATATCTTTAAGCTCATGAAATTCTCATATCTTGTATTTAATTTTGACTGCTTGTTGACTAAACATTTTTTTAAGATACAGGTATCTACAAATCAATTTAAGATAAAATGTTAAAATGACACATTTTAATGTACAGTCACAAAACCCATAACGGTGAGTTAAATCTCTAAATCAATGACGAGCATCAACAATTGTATAAGTAACCTCTTCTCCAGCTGGAAAAGAATGCACCGATCATAGTGAATAAGTGATAACTCATATTTGATAGGAGTTTTCCTTTTTGTGTGTACGTACGAACTTGTCTGAGAATTAAATAAAGAATAATTAAAATCTATAATTGCTGTCAGATACAGAAAAATATAAGAATTAATATACAGTGAAATCTTCCTTGGCGGGGACCAACGGGACCAACTCA
The DNA here is from genome assembly GCA_963170755.1 of Amphimallon solstitiale. NCBI lineage: Eukaryota > Metazoa > Arthropoda > Insecta > Coleoptera > Scarabaeidae > Amphimallon > Amphimallon solstitiale. The sequence continues at coordinate 26,611,399 of OY720683.1, forward strand.
AAGTGTTTTTTCAAGACGGGCGTCCGCCTAAAAGAAATATTTATTGAAAACAGTAATTAAAGAAATTGGGAGATTTTAAACGTATATGTATGTGAATGTTTTTAAAATAAACAACAAAAAATTAAAACTTAAAGAAAAGATAAGAATTTGTTACAATACAAAATATAATAGAATATAGTAATACAACAAGAAGAATGAGTGTGCTTAAAACCACACGTCAGAAGTGGAAACTTCATCAAGGCGAGGTTATTAATACGAAATATACGCGTATAATATTCAGTAACGTATTAAATAAAACGTATTCGCACGTTTATTACATTTACACATGTATACACGCGTATAATATTCAGTAACGTATCAAATAGAACGTAAACCTCAACCATCCCCGTATCTAAAATTTCACATTCATACGTTTATTTTCAAAAAATTCTTCCGCCATTTTGTTTTTTTTTGACATTTTGACTTTGGATTCGTGATCGGCGATCTAAAACACCCCGTATCTAAAATTTCACATTCATACATCAATTTTCAAAAAACTCGTCCGCCATTTTGTTTTTTTTGACATTTTGACTTTAGATTCGTGATCGGCGACCTAAGACACCCCTGTATCTAAAATTTCACATTCATACAATTTTCAAAAAATTCTTGCGCCATTTTGTTTTTTTGACATTTTGACTTTGGAATTATGATCGGCGACCCCCACAACCCCCGTATCTAAAATTTCACATCCATACGTCAATTTTCAAAAAACTCGTCCGCCATTTTTTTTTTGACATTTTGACTTTGGATTTGTGATCGGCGACCTAAGACACCCCCGTATCTAAAATTTCACATTCATACGTCAATTTTCAAAAAACTCTTCCGCCATTTCGTTTCTTTTGACATTTTGACTATGGATTGGTGATCGGCGATCTAAGACACCCCCGTATCTAAAATTTCACTTTCATACGTCAATTCTCAATAATACGAAATACACGCGTATAATATTCAGTAACGTATTAAATAAAACATATTCGCACATTTATTACATTTACGCGAGCGGCCATTTCGTTTGATCGGTTCGGACGTATGTATAAATAGACGATATAAATACTCGCTTACGGTCCCGCGCTTGGTCTGATGGTAACGTGTCGTCTTCATACCCGTGCGGCTCGGGATCGAATCTGTTCTGAAACATGAATTTATTTATTCATTTAAATTTCAATTTAATTGAAATTAAATACCTCTACATATATGATATATTTATTTATCTTCTTCCCTTAGCCGACTTTACCCGAACGAGCGTTACACATATCCGAGCGTTACATATCCGAGCGTTGCAGTCAGTCTTGTTCAGTGCCTACAATCAGCGCAACGCCCCTAAGAAGTTTACACTTCAAAAAAAAGTGAAATGAATGGTAACTTTAAAGATGCAAAAAATCAGATATTTTGTTGTTTGTCTCCTGTTTTTATTTAATATGGCGTTCAGAAATCGTTTTTGTAATTTGGAAAGAAGCTCCAAAGACTCTGTATCTCCGTGATCTTCAGCAAAACGTTTAAGCTGATTGGTTGGGGTAATACCGTTACCATAATTTGGAATTGCCTCTGTTGGTACTGGAACCTCATCGACGTCAGAATCTTCGGAAGTTCTTGTATTTCAACTGAATTTTCAATTTCCAGTCCTGATTCTGGATCTTCAACATACAAATTTTCATCTAGGTTCAAAAAATTATGAAGGTTTTCATTATCAATCAATTCCAACAAATTCTTATTTTTTAGGATATATGCAAGTACGTTAAGTAGTAAGTCATCTTCTGGATCAGATGTAACTGCCTCAGTTAACTGGTATTCACTTTGCATATTTTCATGCTTAAATCCTGCTTTACGCAAGCAATTTTTAACTGTTCCTTTCGTTATTTGTTTCAAGCGGTTTTTGCGAAGTAAACTGCATCCAATGGTATAATTTTCTTAATTAACCCAAGAGCTGTTCCGGCAGTTACAAAGTTTACTAGCAGGTGTTTTAGTATATACTTCGATAATAAGTTTTAAAATTTGATATAATCTCCTGGTCTAGTGGTTGACATGCTGATGTACAATTAGGGGGCAGAAACAAAAGGCTTCTGATTAAACTTACTAGAGTCTCTTCAATTAAACAAACTTAAAAATTCAGACATATTATTCAAATGAACAATTAGATCTTAATAATTCACCTCTTTTGAATATGTATTGTGAAAATCCAAACCCACAATAAATAAATACCTATAACAGACCCTAAGATCTTAACCATGTAAAAGCCATTGTTATAAAATACTGTTAACATAAAATAGATGTTAAAAAGTCATTAAAGTAAATTACAGAAATTCCCCACAGTACTCCTAGAGATTGGAAGATCTGAATACCTGATATTGGGAAAATATCGTAATTTAGTAGTAATTGAATGTCCGAAGAAGCTACAGTGATAGCGAAACATGTCATATACTTTGTGATAAGTTGTTTTAATATACTGAATTTGTTGTAAATTGTGTTTTACTCCGTAAAATATTTTATATATTTTTTATTATTTATTTAAATTGAATAGATTCCCCTTATTACAAATCCTTGCTTAAAGTTAACGAATATTGATTAGTGGTTTCAAAGAAGGTAATCATTTCAAATAAAAAAAAATTAACAGGAGTAAATACGCAAGGTTGCTATTTAAAAACATTTTTGGTGACATCATAACTTTATCAAGATTATCAAAAAAACTAAACAGATATTATTAACACAAAGCTTCTTGAAAATACAAATTGACCTGTTTTAATTTATTGTTAAAAAATCAGACATTACGTTTTTATTTGGCCATTTCTAAACTTTTTGGACGCAGTGTATAATTTTCAATTATTTATGTACCGTCCATCTAATTCAACTTAATTAATAAAACCTTTTCGTAACAAAAAGTTACAGCACCATTGTTTCTCGGATACTTAACCACATGATTGTATCTTTTAACGTGATTCATTTCAGCCAGACCTAAACCATTATCGTACCGTATCTATTGCATGCACTGTGTATTGTAAACGTCTTTTGAGTTCTTATTGAACGATCGTAATTTTCGATTATCCGTCGAATATTATGAAGAAATAATTCGTTCGCTCATGTAGTTAAATATTGTTTCCTATTTATTTCTTGACATTGACTCATTGCAATGCTATAATATCGTTATATTATGTCATGTATTTTTTTAAACAATTACGACTAACACGTAAATTACGTCAGGTTTCACAGAAATTAATATCTGCCTACGTTTATGTTTACAATTTACCTTTTTCGACTGAGTAGTTACTTGAAATTGATACTGCTTGGAATTAGTGATTGCTGCTTCGAAGTATGATATATTGCGTGACGTCAATATTGAGTCGTTATTCATATGTTATAGATAGATACAGTCTGTTTTACTAAACCAACCACTATTACTTTAATGAGTCAGTTTAACAAAAATAGAGGATAATTTGAAGATTTAAATTTAAGGACTGAAATTGCGAGATATGATCTTTGTACGTTATACAAAATTCTAAATAGAAATAAATAATATTGGCCGGAAATTAGGTAAATTCTGGTGCAAAAGTCTTTGTTTTTATTAAATGATACAATCTTTTTGTCAGCACAGAATATAATCGATTACTGTTATCTCTTACTTTTTCAATTGTTTTTGTTGTTAGTACTCAATAATCTGACTTCACAAATCTCTATTGTTTGATGTTATTTATATAAATAAATAAGTTATAATAAAATGTGCATATTTTTTATACCGCATGTGTCAAACATCATTAGGCACAGGGAATCAATGTATACGTATGTATATAGATACGATATATATACATCGTACGTATACACTGATTCCCTATGCCTAATGATATTTGACATACACGGTATAGGCTATATGCTGCAAATGTATCTATGATTTATAAAAAAAAAGAGAAGTGCGTGGGTGCCCTAGTGGATATAATGGTTTGACACTGTACTGGTCGTTTAAACGTGGCTCAATATAACTACGATTATACATTATTCGAATCTCAGGCTTTCAATACGAATCTGTTCCTTTGGATATCAGTACTTTTTCGAATTTACTTATTAGTTCGGAATAAAATTCTATACTTATTTCCGTCTAACGGCGAAGAGATAAAGTAGCAAAAAAAATATTGCATACTTACACCTACACAACATACACTAACTAGATGGTGGTAGTTTAGTCATGAGCAGGATGGATCACAACAAAAGAAAATATTCACAATAAATTCTTTGTATCCATGGAACATTGCGGATATGAGAATTTAACGTAAGAAATCTCATACACTTGTTGCAGAAATTGGACATTAAAGTCTATAAACTTGAGCAAATTCAATATTTAAACAGCTGCAGTTTTTGCAGTTACGAGTGTTACGACTAAAGGCATTTTCTTGCCGGAGAAACATGAAAATTTCCATATTACCGTAAATGTAGCTATAAAACCATTTAATGAGTAACTAAGGTGATTCAAGGAGATACTTTTGAGTATGTTTAAATTAACAATGACACAACTAATAAATTATAAAATTTATTACTTTTTATATAAATTTTTAATGACAAAAACATTACTTGCATCTAATAATGTAGAATGCTAAAACAAATTAATACAAAAATAGTAGATAATCATGAGCTCTACAGTTTCAAATTAATGTCATTTTTATAGTGTGTCCAAAAACGACGAATCATTTTTTACATTTTATGATAGCCCTTTAAGAACAGATTAAACTGATTTTGAACTGTTTCTGAGCTATAACGATTTTTCGACAAAAATTGTACATCTTTGAAAAATTGCTATGAAATAACTATTAATTATGAAAGATCTATTATTGACTCAGTTAATAGAGATATCACTTTAGTACGTGAATTTAATGTTTATTGTGACATTTAAATGAATGTTTTTTAAGAATCACAACCATTCGTTAAAGTTAACAATTCTACAAGAAAATAAATAGAATATTCTATATATTCACATGGAAATTAAAAGTACTAAAAATTTATTATTTAAAGACCTATACTTTCTTGGATCTGTGGTCCGTTTTACTAAAGTTATAGAATATCATATCGGAATAAACCCGATTATAGCTCGATTAATATCTGATGGCACCCAGGATGCGCGAGGCGTGGCTAAAACATGTAGTATGTGCGTTGAAAACATCGGTATTGAAAGCAATACACTACGATAGACGAAGTGCATTTAAATTAGATACGTACTGTTACCGTTAATAGGTAGCGAAATCTATGTCTATCTCGCACGCTTCATGCGGCGCTCTTCTTTTACTTTCTTATACGTAGTATATGGAAGTATTGTGATGATGAAAATTTTCGACCTCGAGATTTTTACAGATGTCCACGTTTTGAAGTCCCCTGATACCGAAAAAGTGGTTTTTAAAAAATGTCTGTGTCTGTCTGTCTGTCTGTGTGGCTGTGTGTCTGTGTGTGACCACGATAGCGGTCAAACCGCTGTAGATATCAATTCCAAATTTTGTATTTACGTGTATAATCTCCCTCTTGAGATCTGATTAGTTTTTCAGTAAAATCGGTAGACCGGAAGTAGCAGTTTACTTCATTGAAAAATTCGAATTTTGCCAATATTTCGTCAATTACTAAATTTAAACAAATTTATAAAGAATTGAAATGTACTCAAAATTAAATTTGAGACAAATTATCTTAAAAAGTTTTTTCAAAATTCCAACCGGAAGTAGGTCTTTTCGAAAATCAGTTTTTTGCGAATATCTCGCAAGTCATGCTTTCTAGGCAGGTACATTACGAGTATAAAAGTATTTAAATTATAATTTTAAATATCTTTTGTATAAAAAAAATTTCAAAATTCGGACCGGAAGTACCACTTTTACTCTTACCGAATAGCGATTTTTTGCAGATATGTCGTAAATTATGCATTCTATATATATATTTATTAAGAGTACAAAAGTATTTAGAGATGAATTTGCAATATTTTTTGAATACATGAAATTTCAAAATTCGTACCGGAAGTGGCACTTTTACTCTTAACGAGTAGCACTTTTTGTCCAATATCTTGCAAAGTATGCATTCTATAGCGATTTATTAAGAGAATGAAAGTACTTAGAATAGGATTTTGAATAAGTTTTGTATAAAAAATCCTTAAAATTGTATAGTTTGAAACGCTCATACGTATAATAAAGTCGTGTGGTGGCCACACCTCATTTTTTTGTCTTAAAATTGTCATCCACGCAAGAGCCACCAGGTCTTAACCGAGCTATACGACTTATTGATTTAAAAATATGAGTTGCCATGATTTTTGTATTAAAATTGTTTTTCTAACTTTATTATTAGATGTCAATAATGAACATTGCTCTTTATTATACAGCGCGTCCAAAAAGTCTATAAACTCCAAAATAACATTAAAACTGTTACTAAAATTAGTTAACTTGAGTTTTCAAAAAGCTATCGCTTTCGCTTTTTAGATGAGCTTTATTTTTTTTAAATGATCTTTTCAAGAATATTTTTAATATTTATTGTTAGAGTTGTATTTGGATATCTTCCATATTTTGTCTAATATTAAATTCTGTTTTTTAAGCAGTTTCTTATATGAATTGTAAAAGTGTAAAATTATTTTTTTATGTAAATTTAATTTTTTCCCCGACATTTAGAATACTAAAAGGTCTATTAATAGCAGTATTAAAAATGCAAGGATGCTATTAACAACATTTTTGGACAAAAAGTTCAAATAGTTTAAGCATTTTAAATTTCCAGACCTCTTGCACTTACTGTATATTCTAAAGCAGTATGTAGATCTAATGTTTAAATTTTAGTATCCACCTAGTTTATATTAAACATTTAACATGTTCCCAATTTATTTTCCAATAACATCATATTATTAATCAGGATTCGTTTCATGTTTTAATTTATTTATTATTTCTTCTATTTAAACACAACTATTTATTGTTCTAACAACCGCGTGGTTATATTTGATGTTCGTAAAAACAAACTAGATTACGCAGATATTGTTGCAACTGTGCTATTTGTGCAAATAAACATTATAAATTATACAATCGTGGAATCAGAAAAGTATACACACTTCAGAAAGTTTGTATAATAATCTCAAAAATCCTGCAAAGTTCTTCCCCGATAATGCATAATTAACTCATTTATCTCTCTATTTCTTTTGGTTTATAACAACGAAATTCAAATGTTGAGCACAGTGACTGTAGATGTCTAAACGATCATAATAATATCTGAGTTTCATATCAATGTGTTATGATGTGTCATTTAAAATCTGAGTATGCAGCATGCAATTAATGACGAAACGTCGGAAGTTCAATGTTATAACTTATTAGACGTAAAAAATGCATAATCACTATAGCACCACAATTGCTTCTTTCCAACAAATAAAATAAAACTGCAATACTAACTATTTATAACCTCTTCACTTGCTACCCTTATGTATGACAAAATTTTAATAATCTTGAGATGATGTAATACACTATTAGAATAATAATAACGATAATAAAGCTCCAGTTGGCTTGGAAAACTTAACTATGCTTAAGACCCATCAAGACATACTATAGAAAAACGTAAATAAAATTGAGTTATCGATAACATCATTGTCAAAATAGTTCCAATACGTCATGAATATTAATTAAAAAATAAACAGGAAGAGAAGTAGAACACATATTATTTATTGTTAGGTTATTTAAAGAATTTTCGAAATGTTAATTTAAATGTATCTATATCTTTATAACAAATAAATGTTTTATTTATTCAAATCAGCAGATTAGAAAATACATATACGCAGGAGAAAATTAATTCGTCCATTTGACCCATTCGGTATTTGGGACCTTGCTTGACATGTGTAAATTTACATTTATAAACACATTTTCATCATACCTGCGTCGCTGTAGGAGTTTCACCTAATTTTAATACAGACGCCTAATGCATTCAACGTGCACAGTAGGTGACTTTATCTATAAATAACATCATATATGTATTTCGATTGTCTTCTTCTATTGCCGCGAAGAAATGAAATCTTCGTCTTTTGTTGTGTTTACTTACGTACACTGCTTGTGGTGAAAGTTTGAACAAAATTCGTACAAAAATATTGAAACTTACCTACACAGTGTTCCCAAGTGTTCTACCCAAAGTTTTAAGACATAAAGTGAACATAATTTTACCCAGATAAATTGTTAAGGGAAATTTTTGGGTTACACACTATTATTATGGCTTTTTACTTTCTTATACGTAGTATAAGGAAGTATTGTGATGATGAAAATGTTCGACCTCGAGATTTTTGCAGATGTCCACGTTTTGAAGTCCCCTGATACCGAAAAAGTGGTTTAAAAAAAATTTCTCTCTCTCTCTCTCTCCCTCTCTCTCTCTCTCTCTCTCTCTCCCTCTCTCTCTCTCTCTCCCTCTCTCTCTCTCTCTCTCTCTGTCTCTCTCTCTGTCTCTCTCTCTGTGTGTGTGTGTCTCGCTGTGTGTGTGTGTGACCACGATAGCGGTCAAACCGCTGTAGATATCAATTTTTGTATTTACATGTATAATCTCCCTCTTGAGATCTGATTAGCTTTTCAGTAAAATCGGTAGACCGGAAGTAGCAGTTTACTTCAGCGAAAAAATCGAATTTTGCCAATATTTCGTCAACTACTAAGTTTAAACAAATTTATAAATAATTCATATGTATTTTGAATTAAAATTGAGAAAAATTTTATTTAAAAAGTTTTTCGAAATTCCTACCGGAAGTAGGTCTTACTCTTATCGAAAATCAGTTTTTTGCGAATATTTCGCATGTCATGCTTTTTAGTTCGTTACGGGAATAAAAGTATTTAAAACATAATATTCAATATCTTTTGTATAAAAAAAATTTCAAAATTCAGACCGTAAGTATCACTTTTACTCTTATCGAATTGCGACTTTTTGCAAATATGTCGTAAGTTATGCATTCTATATATATTTATCAAGAGTACAAAAGTATTTAGAACTGGATTTGCAATATTTTTTGTATATATGAAATTTCAAAATTCGGACCGGAAGTAGCACTTTTACTCTTAGCGAGTAGCACTTTTTTGATATCTTGCAAAGTAGAGATTTATTAAGAGAATAGAAGTACTTTGAATAGGATTTTGAATAATTTTTGTATAAAAAAATTCTTAAAATTCTATGATTTTAAACCCTCATACGTATACGAAAGTCGTGTGGTGGCCACACCTCATTTTTTAAATCAACACAAGGAAAATAGAGATTAATACACTAGATATGTAGTATTGTGTGAACTTGTTTACCATAGACGCAACGTTTTCTCTTGTCAGCTTTACTCGGTTCCAAACATCTTTTTTTTGTTCCTCCACAATCACCACCTTCATCCAGGACATCTCGCAGCAGCTAGTGCCAAGAGATGCCCATGGGGTTCCTAACACGAAGTACGCACAACGGTCGCCCCACCAACACATAAATGTTAATAGAACGACTACCACCCGCACCCCCACACAAATATATTTAAGCAACAACTTATATTTCATAAATATGATCTGAACAACAAACAAGAAATAATTCTCTTAAATAATTCTAGAAGTAAACTAATTATTAAATTAATAAACCATTGCAAATCATTAAATTAGTAAAACAATATAAAGATAGCTCAAAAAATTGACAGGCTAGTGTTATATACTACCACCAAGCATAAGCTTGTCGGTGGTCGTATATGCTTTATTTTTGATGTATCTTACTCACCCATTTAGTTCAATTTCTTTCTACCATTAGATGATCGATTTAATTTCCATCCGCGAATATTTGACGCCAGCTCTTTCTATCCTATCTATCATGCCTGTTTAATAAAAGCTTAACGTGTTGAGTCTATGTGGTTTATGACAGCCACTCAAGTACTTTTGAGTCCTGTACAAGTCTCTATAGTCCCTTACTGGATGTCTATTGAGTATATCTGGGTTTATGCTTGGTTTCCCAAAAATACTTTTTCTTCTGTAATCTAGTACCTGACAATTTACTAAGACATGCGTCGTTCTTTACTTCTGAATTACTTCGGATTTAAGATCTTCTTCACCTTTACAGGTGATCAGGCAAAAGACTTGTTGTTGTTCGCACCGACTTCTGCTCATATGTAGTTGTTGAGCTATTTAATTATCTGGTTGGCCAATATATTCCTTACCATGCTTTTGCTTGTGCATTGTTAGTTATAAATGCCAATGTGGCTTTTGTTCATACTTTTTGAAACCCCCAAGACCGATAAGTTTTGTTTCTGATGTTTTACCAGATTCATCAGCCTTTTCGTTAACCTCGATCCCATTGTGTTTTGGTACTCAGATTAGTTTACCTTATGCTGGTCCACCAACGGTTTTGTTCATCGAGCCACTCCTATATCAGTTTTAACGACACTTCTAGTTCGTTAATACTTTCAGTCGCCGGTTGGCTATGGCATTGCTATTATTTGTTATTGCGCATGTATAACATCATTTCTACCTGAAACACGAAGGCATGTTTTTTAAGTGCGCAGTATTCGCGCTGATTAGCAGAATAGATTCCTGCTCCAGTACAAGCTGGGGTTTTTGTCGCGGTTGTATACCTTTCTTCAGATATCTTGCATTAAATTTTAACATTCGATTCTGCTTGGAATTTTCACCTCGAATGATCTGTTGAGGTATATCGTTTTCCATATGATATGTCTTTATATTTAGAACATCATCATCCACACGATCGACAATTGGCATATATCTCGTCCATCTTTTAGTATCGGGGGTCATTAACTGCAGTCTGTTTGCACCTAACTTGGCCTTCTTCTTATCACAACGAGAAGAGGTAGGTGGTTTAGGAGCGTCTCCATGGCTGTAATCGCTGTGGTCCCATTGATACGATTATATGTAATCAAGCAGTTTTTGCACTTTACGTAGCCGAAGAATGAGCTCTCTTTGATATGTCTTTGGCACTCAAAAGGAATACGTTGATTTGACCACCATTTTGTATACCCAGCATATTATTTCCGCTGCTTAAGCCTATTGTTTACCACGTCTAGTTATCATTAAGGATGTTACCGCTTTTTTGGTGATGCTCTCCAGATGTCGTTTCTAGGTAACTCTCAAGTCTGGTGTTACAACTACATACCTTCCCCCCTTTGGAGATCTGTATGTTTTCTTCCCTCAGATTCATTTTTGTGCGATGTCCTAGCTTATGCCTTCTTACTTTTTTTTCATAAAATTCCTCGTCTTCTTATTTCATGTCTTAGATTATTGTTTCAAGTCTTCTTTGACCCGCCTTTGTTATTTTTTACAATATATTTGCGTCGTAACTCCTTCTGAAAATTTTGTCATCTCTTATTCCACTTCACCAGACATCTGAAATAACCTTCTGCTTTTTTTATTTAGGAACTTTTTGTTTCAATTACCTCTCAATTTTTTTTCTGGCGTAGCCAATTTTGGTAATGCCTAGGCATTAAAACTATATATTATTTTGTGGCTATTGTGAGCTATTTAGAAAGTTAAGGTTATTCTCGTGATGGTAGGATGTACTGAATTAAGTCCTCCTACTAAATGGATTAAATTTATATCCTACCATGTCGTAAGTTATGCGAAGAAAAATATTTTTTGTGAGGAATTACATACCTTGCGTTATCGAAAACATATATGCAACTCTTTAAATATCGAAGATGTATATATAATTTTGCTGAAGTCTCGGAATTATGTTTAATTGAAATGGTAAATGGATCCAAGCAGTGACGTTTGCCAATATTCTCTGATTTAGTAGGATCCAATTTTTACCTCTGTAGACTTTAAAGAACGCATTCAATTGTTGATAAGCACTTCAAGAGTTAATCTTAGCAACAGTAACTAAAGAATTGAGTATGTAGTGCTTTTCCCTGATGGCGTCAAGGTTACGTAAAAAGGCTGCATTTCACGTATATGATTAATTCGATTTATTGGTCTCGATAATCTTAACTTAACTTAAGACCCATGAACAAGCCGCCCTCCACAAGTCAAAAAGATCCAGTTAGCTTTTTTAAAGAAGTTATAAATAGTATAGGATCAAAACTTTCAACTTTCCTGATTTTCACACAATGTATTAAGTTTTACAGCTTTGGCCGTTGATTTTATTGATCATTACTTTTTCCTGGAAAAACTAGAATTACTTGATTTATTACTCTTTATTTTCTTTCTCGCCATACTTACATAATATATTGCTTCCTCTGGAACGCTTCAAAGGGTCCAAGATTATTTCTATTTATTAATCAATGATTTGATTGTATTTAATGCAATATATATCGATATATTTTTCATGATGATCTGCAGATTTTTAGTGTAATTTTATAGCCTCATCTCTTAGTTTAACTTAAGACCTATAAACGGGCCACATACCACGAGAGAAACGGTATATTTGTCGTTATAAGAATTACAAGTAATAAAGAATCAATAGTTTCTAATTTGGTAATTTTCACACAATATGTGCATGTCTAATAGCCTTTAAGTTTGATGCTATTAGTCATTCATTACTCCTTCAAAAACTAGAATTATTTAGCTTTAAAATATGTTGATCTATAACTTTTCCGTGTCTGTCTTATATAATAAACTGCAATATATTGAATTATTTTGTGAGAGTTTTGGAATGCCTCAGAGGTTTGCATTAGGTCCACTACTGTTTATATTAACTATTTAATGATTTTGTTAGACGTAATGCATATACCGTAGTCGACAAATTTTAATTTCTGGTACGAAAGTAGAAGACGAAAAGAGCACGGCGAATAAAGTACAGACAAACATATAGCGAGGCTGCAAAGTACACCCGGCAAACGTTCGCTATCAAATGTGAAAATCCCTCGACTGCCTTGCTTCTCCTACCACTGTTGGAAAGCAGGCATTATAAGGTCATCTTCTGCATGGGATAGATAGGTAGTATTGCTGTAAACCGAAATTAAAATTTGTCGACTTCGGTATGTTATATCTTGTTAATTTTTTTGCTTATTTTTTACATTACCTGTCATGACATCTGTAGGTATATAGGAAAAACCGCTTGTACAGATTATGATTATTAATTACTTCCAGGAGAATTTAATATTAACCCTATCAAGACAAATTTTACACTTCATTGTAATAGTAGTGTATAAGAATTTCTAGGCAGTACCTCATACATGATAATTACAAGAAGTAACACAAACTAGAGAACAGCTCAAATCAGCATTAACTTCCCGCCGTCGCATTGTATTAGAACCATTACTTTCTATGAATTTTAAATATTTACAGAGTTAAAAAGAATCATTTACAGTACGCAAAGGGAAATGGCTTCTTATAATACCAACAACGATACTCACAGCGTCTTCATTTGTAATGCCACACAATAACGAGGCACAATCATTGATCAAAACTATTTATTACCCTCCATTTATAATAACATTGTTATTCAAATTTAATATTTACTCGGCCTGTCACCCGCGGGAGATTTAACTCTCACAAAATATTATTTTCAGCGTCCGTGTTGCATGGGGGCAACGAGGAAGTCATCAGACATTCTCTGTCGGCCTTTAATACCTGAAAATATTGCAATCGCTAACTGGCTGGCTTCACGGTATACTGCCTTGCCCCGCGCGCCGTTTACTTGCTGGTTACTCCTTTCTCACACATAGAAAACTGACAGCTCGTTAGATTATAAATTACCATTATGAGGCTTTACGCCTCGAAAAATAAAAATGGAAATGAATGAAAACTAACAATGCAAGAAGAAGTGAGCCGGACGAGATTGGTACCACAATAATAGTAGAAAGAACACTCGGAGGCGAGAAAGTCCTCAGTCAAACGTTCTGAATTTATTGGCGATGCTCATTTTGAATAGATTTTTCTCTCCTGTCGCCTGGTGGTCGTGTGTTGGCGTGATTTTTGGTGTAAATAATACCATTGTGAAAGCCAATAATATACGTGCAAGACATTTTATCTAGATTTCTAATGTTAATCTTAAATTCCTATATTTAAAATTTAACTTTTTCTTCCGTTAGGATGTTACACAAGCAATCGTGAGCATTTGAACAACACGAGTTTTAATAAATAAAATAAAATAAACCATATACAATGGAGTAATATAAAAATGGATGGATATGTTTTATATTTTAAAGTTTAAATCATCACAGAACGGATCAAATAGACAACACAAATAGGTTGCAGTTTGATTACACTTTAGAATTAGCAGCATTTCGATATAAGAAGAGGCTGTTCTGTTAAGCTTTACATTAAGTATTTTGAATCGGTTTGATAAACGACAGGCCCTTATAAATTAAAATGGCATCCAATTTGAGATCTTGCAAAATGTTACTGCTCAGGTAATATAACCTACAACAGTTTTTTCTGGACTGTCATAAATTATAATATTCACACACATTTTATCATTTGTCATAATTAGCATAATAATGCAAATTTTTTAACAATGCTTGCCTATTACGCAGAATAGCCAAGTATGAAATAAAATATATAAGTGTAGAAAAGTAATACATATTTAATAACTTTATTTATAATATTCGATTTGCAACTGGCTTTTATGTTAAAGTATTTTAATAGCGGAAGCCATAGATTCTGCAATATTAATACTTTTTTAATATAAACTTCATTCTTTGATTTTAACTTTGGAGAAGGGCGCCTTCCTGCTTCAATTTGCTGCTAGAGACTTCAATAAATAAAAACATCAGCAATTATTCATCTTGATGGTGTTGAGGTGTTTACCTCAACACCATCAAAGATGAATACTTATAAAATAATAAAACACTGCTGAAGAAATTTTCATTTTTTTATTTATAGACTATGTAAAAAGAGTAAGCGTAAAGTTTTCTGTGTTGAGCGGCATGAACATCTAATCCATGCATTGATATGTAAGCATTGGCTACTTCGCTTCTCCTGATGACGTTATAAGTTTTTTATAACATATTCATTCATTTAATAAATTTAAAGCCATTTAATTTATTATTTATGTATTACGTAGCACTTGGTCATTTTTAAAATTCCATTTATATATATGTTGCCCTGACGTTAAGTAATCTTTTAAATGTACCTTGACAGCTCTCACTTCGTGAGTTTTATTTACAAGATGAACATAACTACAGGCTCTTTAATCACAAGCTGATGTTAGCTCTAGGATTTTTAATAGCAAAAATTAATTAAAACGCAATCAAGTTGGTTGACAGTTGTCATCAATCGGTTAAAACAAGTCTACGTGGAGCGACAACAGACAAGTTCCTTTGTATTACTTTGATTATTTATTGTCGTAAAAAATATATTATGAATCTTGTTAATCACTTTTTACTAAGGACTCGCTCCGCTCCACTTCGCTCATGATAAAACACGTGACGAAAATGAGGTTTATGAAATTTGATACATCATATACTATTATAATGTATTTTATACATGATGGAGAAGGACTATTTATTGTCGTTAATAATCATTTTAAGAAGAAAAGGTAAAAAAAGTTTTTCTGAAATTTTTATATACAATTGAGAATACTTGAATTCTTTGTGAGTTACGTTATTATATATTTTTTTTAAATTGGAATATGATAATTTTAAGCCACCATTCAATAGAGCAATTTTCTCCTTACAATAGTATTTTTTTTTTTATAAATTTTGTTTTAATGATTTTTTTGCAAAAAGAAAAATCTAGGATATAGCCAATAAAACAACCAAGTTTTTATTAGATGTAGCTACTCTTCAAAAACATTTTAGAAAGTATATTAAAACAAATAAAAAAGTTAATAGTGTTGTAAGGAAAGACAATCATGCAATATCAAAAAAATTAACACTCTTGAATTTAAAAAAATGACACAATGACGAAACTCAAAAACAGTTAAAAAAGAATTAAGTATTCCCAATGTAAATAAAAATCACATAAAAACGTTTTTATTGACCAGCATTTTCTAAAATCATTAACTACAATAAATTACCGTCACCATACTTTTAAAAAACGCTGTATAATTTTTTACTACAACATCTAAACATAAATTTTACCTACAATCAAGTTAATGTTGGTGTATGAATTATTATTTCAAATAACCTCTTATTCACTTCATAATGTCTTTTTTTTCATGTTTTTGTAGTAAAGATTTACGTGTCTATTTATTTATTTCTCCGCAAATTTGAAACATACGGTATAAGAAAGTTAGTTGCATGTTTAAATTCTCACTTTACCAAGTTCATATTTGATAAACACTTAATATCAATAAAACAATATAAACCCATCACTTAAACAATACGTAATGATAAAAAAATTTATTACATCAACTAAATAAACACCCGACTTTGTGTTTTACAAGCAAAGATAAGATTGTTACACACGATCGAGGTTCCTGTGTAAGCAAAATAGAAAAGTATAATATTTTTGTTTGTTCAGCAGATATATTGTGACACCATTTGTCTGCCAACATAACAACAAACATCGCATTTTGTTTATTTGCTTAGCAACGCTAGTGTATACACATACATATATAGGAGGATTGTTTTCCATCAAAGTATCATCAATTTAATATTATATCTATTTCATTATTTTTATTTCATCAAACGTTTACGATAATGTCAAACGTCAAAGATAAAAATGTAATTAAAGAGAGCTCTTTATTTTTTAATTATTTTATTATGATGTTTAAATAGCGGTATATATATATATATAATGTTTATCTTTATTAATTAATACTTTTATTTCATAACTTAGTAGTATAGATTTATTGGTAGTAAACTAACCTAACCTAATTTTTTTAGGGCATATATTTACAAAATCCATTTGATTACTTATTGCATGATGTTTGTGCTAAATGATAAACAGAAATACTCGGCATAATTACAAGGGCGAAATATAATATAGTAACATCTTATTAATAATTTTATCAACAACTCTTAAGTAAAATTGTGTGGGTAATTTATATACACAATCACATTAATGTTGATAGTAAATCATCAAATGTGCCATACATTTCATTCAATTTTGCAAAAAAAAAAGAGAAATTTTTAAGTAATCTGAGGTTTTTCTAATTTTCAATCAGTATTAGCAAATTAACATAAAAATAATAATTACTAATAATATATTTAAAATAAAGAATCAAAAGTTGTAACATAATAATAATAATAATTAAATTAATTAAAAATGGAAATAAACATATAACAAAATTGGAACCACGAATGGCATTTCTGGCATGTTGACACTTGATTTAGACCGGGAATATAAATCATTACAATAAGCAACCAGCATCAGTTTTGTTATCATCGCAATTTTCAATCTCTCCATCGCTTTTTTTTCTGCAACTTTTTTTAGCTTTTCATGCTATTTTTCTGCTTCCTTTACCGCCTTCCGTTGTTAAAAAGGACTGGAATATCGATTCTTCAAAAATATTGTCATTGAACGGACATATTCCAGTTTTAGCAAAAGCATGTATTGAATTTCCAGCTGCAGTAGGTTTGAAATAAGTTGAAAATGTCGGCTTCTAGAAAGCGTGTAACAAGGTTTTGTTTACGCCATGTTTGAATTGTTTGGCCATAGTGGCTTTTGGAGATGTTCAACAAATCGTTCATCCACGATGTGTATAATGTGCAGGAAAACAAAATAATATCGCGCTATTGTCTTTCGCGTTCTGACACACTTATAGACCCATTGCACTAGGCAGCAGACCACAGTTAAGTGCTGTCCTCCTTCAACTTGCTTTCGTCCTTTTGTAGTTAGAATTTTTTACGGCAACTTTTGTGCTGATAACAGACTCGTCGACATTGTAGATTTTTTCTGATGGAAATTTGTGTTTAGCCATTAGTTCACAGAAGGCTTCAAAATAGCCAGCAACGTTTTTTTTGTTGAAAGCGTGCGCGTGCAGTTGAGGTATTTTCAGGTCTTCTCAGGGTAAAAATCCCTTGATGAATTTTTGACCAGTTATTTTTTTTTCTTTGTTAAATGGATTTTTTATATGGTTTCTATTTGCAAAATTAAAAATCAGTTTCTTTAAATTGTTAATTATTAAACCAAAAATATCGAGTTGCCATTTCAATAATATATCCAGCAAATTCATCCTTCATCTTCCGAGTGAATAGTGGTCTTTTACCTCCTAAATCTTTTGTATTGTTGCAACCATTTTTGTATCTCCGGCGTAATGTTGTGGCAGGGACAATGAATATCGTCAGTAAGCATCATAGGCATCATGCCATCATAGATATATTTCCCCTATATTTTATTGGTTTTAGTTTAATTATTTTGGTCGAATAATTAAATAGGAAGTCTGTGATTTACAAAAATTTATTACAATACTGTTTCGCCATCATCAGGTGAATGAATATTAAGATTAATAATAATAAATGGAAATTACATAAATACAATATGAGAATAATGTAAATACATTTAACAAAAGAAGGGGGGACTTGCTTACAACTATTTAGTCATTTACTATGCCTTAGCTTATTATATGTATTAATTTTCATAGATTCTAAAAGTTTTTTTCCTTCTAGTATATGAAATAGTAATTCTGATGTACTATTAAATTTGTGGTTTGCAAGTATGGAGTCAGATTTTTTTATCTAGAATCTGAACATGCCACGTAGTTATTGTTGATTCCTATCTTCGGACTGACATAGTTAAATATACTGTTCCACACAATTAATGCATATATTTGAATTTCCATCTTATTAATATCAAATTGTTCTATCAATTTGATTAGAAAAACATAATTAGGGATAGTAGCTTTGTACGAAAGAAACAAATAAACTCAGAAATCTATTTAGATCAAACATAATCTAATCATCCATTCAAGAATTAATTATCATATTTCAATATATAAAATTACTATTAAAAACCGCAAATATAAATTTTTTATGAAAAGGCGCTAGCAACAAAATATTTTGCAAATTAACTTTTAAACTGGTAAATGCAACTTAAAAATTATGAACAAAATTCTGATTTTGTATAAAGTTCTGGAACATCGGTTAACTTTGTTATTTGAGAAGTAGTTTTTTTGAAATTTAGTATTTAAAAATTGAAAATTTATTTATGATATTCTATTTATTTTTACATGAGGTTTCACAGGAAATTGTTCCTATTCTTTTGTTTCATTTTCTGATAGAGAATAAAAACTACCTTCAGAAATGGCAATCGACTTTTTATCCTCACGAAACTAATACAAAAAATAAAAAAGACATCAGTGACGCTAATGCAGAATCAGATTATATTTACAAGTTGTTACGAGTTAGTATTTTTTGGTTATTAACTAGTTAATACTGGTCATCCGAATCTCAAAATTAGCAAAAGTATAGTGTACCGGAAAATTTAGATTTACGAAACTTTTCACCATAAAAGATTTGCCAAGACGTTGGCAGCAATTGATGAAGCTATTAGTCTGAATGTTTTAGTTTTACTTGAAGAAAATCATCGTATGTCAACAATGGAAATGGGGCAGATTTATAATATTTCCCAAAAATCTCCATTCTCCAGACCTATTTCTTTTGTGTCACTTGAAATGTCAAGTGTATAAAAATTCTTATCGGTATTTTTTTAAATTTTTTATGAGTTGCTTAAAAAGTAAACATGTTGACGTTTCTGGAGGTAGTTTTTTTATTTTCTATCCAAAAAATGCAAAAATATAAAATTTGTCCCATTAAAACAAACGGTAGAAAGCATTTCCTGCCAATCCAGAAGTACAAATAAAATAAGAATATCATAAATAAATTCGCAATTTAATATACAAAAATACATTTCAAAAAATTACATATCAAATCACAAAGTTATAAGACCGTTCCTGGACTTTATACTAACCTTGTATATGTCGCTCTTATAAATACGGCGCACACTGTATATATAACACTATGCACATAACAGATCAACTAATCCTTATATAACATAGCTCTGCAATTTCTCGCTGTAATTAACAATGTCTTACAGTACTGCCTTCGTGTACATAATACATATAACCAAACGACCGATCCTCGACTTGATAATATGACTAATTCTTTTTGCATGTTGTAGGTTGCAAGGCTGTCTGGATAAGTTGAATGGACGGGTTAACCCAAGTGGAGAGAACGAATAAAAGAAATGCTGTGAAAGACAAAGGAGGAGGACTCTTTTTTTGTACCCTTAACGAGGGTTGGACATGGTTAGCTGCTGGTACGGTGGTATTTTCTTTTACGACGGAGACCTGTCTGCCTATCTGTCTGTAGTTTTAAATACGTACACAACTTTATACATAATTTTAATTGTGAATTTTACATGAAAGGATGCGCGAATGCTGTGTGAATTTTCGTTTTATTTTTTGTACATATTTCTGTATTATTACTATTATAAGATTAAATAAAGTATTCTTTTTAAATTTACTAGCAATTTTATTTAAATTATTTAAATATAATACACTTTTGTTCACTATTAAAATTTTGCCATGCTGTTTTTTAAGTTGTTTGAAATAAAGGTAATTAGCAATTAATAAATTTTGGTAATTGCTTCCACTAACAGAAGTTGGGGATTTATATACAGCATGTGTCAACTTTCATTAGCCATAGGCGATCAATTCATGCAATACGTGAAACGTGGCACCTCTACTTTCCTCTCCAATGCCAGCGCGACCGATACATGCTCGAAAATACAAGTTAGCTTAGCAGTAACTATTGGACCACTGACTTGGGTGTTTGTAATGCGTCCAGAAATAATATTTACGAGTTGCAAGGATTTGTTTTTCTTTTACCTTTCAGTAAATGCAGAGAATTATTAACTGCGTTCACGCTGCATGACACAAACAAAAGCGTAATTCTAATAAAATTAAAAAATAACCCTAATAAGGTAAATAAAAAAGGTTAAGCTGAACGTTGAATATAAAATCTGGTGGGGAGAAGTGGGAAGATCGGAGAAAATCGTTGTGATGTCGATTGTTGCCGGGATTGGTGACGGACAGTAGGGGTGCCACGTTGCCACGTGTTACTTGTATACGTATAAATCGCACGTAAACATTGAATCCCTATACCTAATGAAAATTGACACATGCGGTATATCAAATACGTTGACTCCAACCTACGAGGAAAGAATAGAACAGGAGAGATAATAAACTGGTGGGGGAATAGGTATTATTTAGGCGGAAGTTACCACTTTAAGACAGATCAATTATGGCAATATTGACCAATCATAATTTATAAAATGAGTATTTTGAATAAGTTGTCATATATCCGGTATGTTTGATTATGTGTTCAGTGGCGTAACATACATATTCTAGCCAGGTTTTTTTTATGTTTTCTTTAATACAGTTAGAATAAATGTTATTATATTAAAAAGAATAAAAGGATTGAAAAAATAATGCACTCACGATATTACTTTAATTATTATTGGACTAAGAACCTATTTTAAATGATTTTCGAGAACATTCGAAGTGTAAATATATACCCTATACAACATATTTATGCACGCCTATGCATTGCGGCGACCATATTGAGTTACCACTTTGGAAAAATATTATTATTAAGGAGACTCTCCCTGTTCTATTCTTTCCTCGTAGACTCCAACATATAACAATTTATTTTAACATAAAAAACATTAATTATTTAGCCACACAAACTAAAACGTATTACAAATCATTTTACCAATTCGTGGTCAAAATTGTCAAATATTTTTTATTATTTTAATTACTCGATAATTATTTTAAAATATTTTGGCAAATGAATACAAGCTGTGCGAAAAAATGAACTATTAAATATATCTGCGAAGTTTAATCACTCCTTAAACACAGTTTTATTACGGCAGTTATATCTTTCAGTTATTCTGATTTTACCAACCCAGTGTTGTCGTTTATGATTTTTTCATCATCACGAATAGGAAGAAGTCGCAATAAGAGGTCACGTTCAGCAAATACCGAGACTAAAGCATCATAACGATTAGCCAAAATTTTATCAACAAACAATGATGTGCTTTATCATGGTGCAATTACTGTTATTTCGCCGGGCGCTTTCCTTGAGGGACTTTCAAGTATTACTTCTTATAGAGCGTATGGCCTGATGAAAACAACTCGCAGCACAGTATGACATTAACATCAAAGAAGAAGAAAACAGGTAGCAGAATCTTAATACTCGATGGAACTTCAGCAGTTATATCGTCGTTGATTTCATTTAGCAATTCATAAGCAATGTTTGTCCAAAAATGTTGAAGAAGTAAATGCAGCCACACGTCTCATGCCCAAAATATTCGAAAAAAATGCTTGGTACTAACCAAAGAGGTTGGATATGAATTGGCATTCATCTCCAACCTCTTTGGCAGTAACTCGAACATTGTTCGTAATTATTTTCTTCACTTTTTCGAAGACGTGGTCATCAGTTGTTGATGTTCTGGAACGTCGTTATCTTCAACAATCTGACGACATTATTGGAAACGCTTGTACTATTCGTATATTACAAGTAGTTGCATGGGCGTAACTAGACCTTAACCAGGGGGGGGGGGGTTCACCTCAAAGATATGCCATGATCGTCCATTTTCGAACCCGTTCTTCTTTCGCATTTGTCAGTACTGGTAGTGTTTCTATTTCTTTCCATAAGAGTGTGTTAAAATAATACACTTGTCAAGACTTGACAAGTACTTAATGACCCAATTTTTCTTTTCTTTTTTTACGATGAGGGGGGTTCTAACCCCCCCCCCCCCCTGGTTACGCCACTGAGTACTTGTTGTATTTATTGAAGTCTTACCAAAGGAAACATTAACCAATTACAATATGATGACTAATTATTCCATTCTTAACGCAAAATTTAATTGAAATTATTCGATTTATTTTTTTATAAATAATAATAACACAGCAGAAATTGAAAGCAATTCAAAAATAATTTGTTCAAATTATAATTAATACTATAACCTAAAACTACCTAAAAGAATTAAAGCAGTATTAGTTGGGCTTAAGGAGTTCTTGACTATACTTTTACTTTAATCAGTATTCCAGTATTTGTCAATCCAATAGCCTTAAACTTCAAATAAAAATAAATTATGCACAAACTGTTTAAAGACCTTATTCATAAAACGTATGTCAATATATGAATGGATGTTGATAATACCTAACACAAATAAGATATACACATCTACATTTTAAATATGTAATATTATTATTAACTACGCATATTTAACAGGAATACGATATTGACTACGGCATGTAAGAGTAATTACAATAGGAAACTTTCCAACAGAATTATAAGAGGCGTTCCCCAAGGATCAGTACTTGAACCTACTCTATTTTCTATATATGTATATGACCTATCATGGGCTTGATATAATGTTATTTAATATGCCGATGATGCCTCCTGGATTACTAATATCAACAGTGCGGAAACATTTAACTCTCAAACAATAGATTTGTTGAAGATCAATATAATAAAATGGCGCGAAAACAATCAGCACACATCTAAAATGCATGTTGCATATTATTATAATCATGTCAAATACGAAACTATAGACGTAAAAGTGAATAGAGAAACAGGTTAAATGTAAAATTTTAGATAAATTAATTCTGAGCCCTAGTAATAGGATTTCTCAATACAAGAAAGTCCTGCATCTTAATTTACATTATTCAATGCTATTGATGAAGACCTGAACATCATCAATCTTGTTTACGTACCTAATAAGTATCTAACTTGTTTCTCTTCAATATTTCGTATCAGACGACGATAGCGGCCAAACGGCTAAAGCAATCAATACCAAATTTTATATTTACGAGTATAATCTACTTCTCGAGATCTGGCTAGATGCCCAAATGAAATCGATAGACCGGAAATAGTATTTTACATCGGTGACAAAATAAAATTTCGGAAATATTTCGTTAACTACTAACATTAAACAAATTTCAAAAGAGTACAAATGTACTCAAAAGCAAATTTCAGGAAAACATATTATATAATATAAGGTTTTCGAAATTTCTACCGAAACAAGATTTTTTGCTCTTATCGAAAGATAGTTGTGAATATCTCTCAAATCATACTTTCTGAAAAAGTATATAAAGAGTCTGAGAGTATTTAGAGCTACATTTTAAGTAATTTTTCTATAAAAAAAATTCAAAATTTCGACCGGAAGTCTAACAGTAATTGTTTTGCAAATATCTTGCAAGTTTTGCATTCTATATAAATTCATCAAAAGTATATCAATCATGGTAAAACAAAAAAATTCAAAATCCAGAACGAAAGTTCACTTTTACTCTTATCAAGAATCAATTTTTTTTGCAAATATCTTCCAAATTATGCAAACAGAAATTTATTAAGAGTGTAAAAGTAATTAGCGATTTAATGCTTTTCTTGTTTGTTTTGTGACGTCATAAGTTCAGATGATAGATAACGTAATTATTTTTTTAATGGCAACCAATGTTTTTTTCAAAAATTAAAAGCATCTTTGTTTGTCTTTACGACAATGTACGAATATCCTACGTTTATAGAAGGACAATTTTTAGATAAATCACCAAAATTATGAGAAAATTATTTTTTCTATTTCGATGCTATAAAGCTCACTTTACGCCATCCGTGTTGGTTGCACAAAGTATTACTTTATCGCACGCTAATTTTATTTTTTTGAGGTTGGTAACAAAAGAAAATGGAACCAAATCATATTTAAATGTCAAAATATAAACCGTTAAAGCAACAAATATGTGCAATAGAATTCTACAAAAAATAAAAAGCGCACATGCTAACATTTTATTTACTAATTAACAATATAAATTGTTAAACAGAGTTGGATGATAAGTTTTCTGATGCTACTATTGACATTTACTTTACATATTGAATAGTACAACAGTTATAAAAGTTTGTTTTTGATAAAGATGTAGAGACTTTGTTGGCAAAAGATTTTGTAAATTATCTTCTGCTATTTTTTGGGGGGTACAATTTGCCCTTTTTGTTGATAATTTGAAATAATTTATTGCATAAATCAGTCTGAATTTTAAACACAATTACATATAACACCGCCGATATTCAAATATTTAAAATGTTCTACTTAAAAATTAGAATAACCAACTTCGAAAAACAAAATTTCTAAAATATTCGAAGAAAACACACACTATATATGGTGTAGGTCATCTCCAAACAAAAGAAACAGCGATGGCCCCGCGATATAACCTTGCAGTACTCCATAAACACTTTCTTCCAATTAGATTTAGTGCTTATTTGATCTGAATTTTTGATAACTCTGCAGTCACTACACAGTAAAGCAATTGTTAAATAAAGTTTTAGTATACATGGGTTAAAAGAATGGAATGCTACGCTTTTTAAGGTTGAGGATGTATATGATATTTTCTGCTTCTGTTTCACCCACAGAATGCAAAGATAAATATTATTGTGTCAAATATATTACAGCGAGCTACAGCTAGATACATTAATAAAACGTTGGGAGTATATATAGTGACACACAAAGGGCCACTAACCTTACCCAATAGCAGACTTGTGATTCATAATAGCGGCACAATGTAAAGCAAGTGTCTGTTACATCTTTTAATATGTGCGCTTCAGAAACTAACGTATCCGGTTTTCTACAAAGGGTCTCTTCCACTTATCTTTTGTTATCAGTTTTCAATCAACGTACGACTAAATTTCCCTGTAATAATACATCTCTTTATTTCAAAATCATACAACGTTTTACTCATTTAATGTTTTATTTACCCATCCTCTGTACTTTATTAAATATCCTTCAATTATACACTCCATACATTGTTTTAAAGCGACATTTATTTATAAATATTAATTACTGTCAAAGAGTAGTCGGAGCTGAAAATAGATATCTGATTAACCATCCAATAACAACAATAATAAATACTTAATGTAGTGGAACTGATTTCTAGATATTTATATTTAATATAACAATAGAAAACGTAAAAATAACACAAGAATACAGGGTTAAAATTATGAAAAGACACACAATTGAAAATAGACTGTAAAGTAGTCCAAAGCAATATTATATTGTCAGAAGATAAAAAATTATTTCAAATTTAAAAATCTTGAATTACATAGAACGTATGCTCAATTAAAAATTCCTTGACTTCTTTTAAATGCTGCCATAGACGCGAAGCTCCTGATCTCGCACGGCAACTTATTAAAGAGCCTAGCACTAGAATAGTCTTTCAAATAGTGTTGTTCTATGTTTTGGAAAGGCAATAAAATTTGTTCTACACATACCAGCGGAATGGGGCCGAACAAATGTATCAAAACTTTCTTTTAAAAATACAACTATATTGTAAATGAAAATACACGGAATCGTGAGTATTCCATTCACCTTAAAACGACCCTACATGAATCTCTAGGTACCATGTCAAAAAGAAAAAGAATACTTCGTTTCTCTCCCACAAATACCACCTCCAGATTAACACATTGTAACTCAGGACGGAATGCACTAAGGTGTAGTAAAAGCTAAGCGGATTTATGAGAGAAAGAGTTGGTTTTGCGTAATAGGACTTGTTAAGTGCTTGTCAAAATTAAGATTAGTATCCAGATATGTAGCAATGAACTCCGTAGATTGCTCCCTAGGCATTCTCACGTCCATCGAAAAAGCTAAAGTTTGCTTCTGGTGAAAATAAATGTAGCACGATTTATTAAAGTTGATATCCAAACAATTTGTACCACACCATGCGGAGAATTGACGCACAACAAGAGATATAGAGTATTATAACAATTCTGGACTATCCGCACAGACAGCAATAGATGTGTTATCAGCCAATAATACCGTAAATCCCGCCTCAGTCAGATACAATGGAAAATCGTTGATAAATAATAACAATGAACCCAACACAGACCCTCGTGGCACGCCTACTCTGACAAGGCCCTCATCAGATCTGCAACCGGATAGGACCACAGATAACCACCTATCACTTAAAACGGTTTCAAGCCATGACGACAACGAGTCCCGTATACTGACAGCCCACAATTTGTCGACGATATAATGATGCTGTCAAATGCGCGTGACAGATCAAAAAATAATCCGTCCGTTTACTTCCCCGCATCAAGGTTATCCCATATACCGTTTGACTGAAATAAAAGTAGATATAGGGAAACACAGACACGCACACATGTGCATGCAAACATGAAATGGAGGGGTACGATAATAGGGGAATACAGATGAGTTCATATCGGGGAGGGGGACCGGGTACCGAGACCGCGGCTTCAGTGCAAAACGTTGAAAGCTAGTATGCAGACGTTTGCTTTAAGGAATTGCTCCGCTATTTTGGTAATTGATGTATAATGTATTAACATTGAACTGAAACAAAACTATAAAAATTGTAACTAAAATAAAATTCTCACATTTAAAACGAAACAAAATATAATGAACTATACAAATAAATTTTGCACGTCTTTGTACGAATTATCCTTCGCATACCATAACACAATCTGTATTTTTTCCTCGACAGCTAAGGGCATTTTATTTTAATATTTGCAAGTTTGCTCAGACAAAATGTAAGTTCACGCTCTAAAGATACGGAACGAATGCCATGTGCGCATGGTGTTCGCGCTCTCGGTTTACCCACACCACCATAAGACCGGGGGTGTGGGGGGCCACATTCTTGAACTGTTGTATACATACATACATACATACATGTTTATGTGTGTGTATTTGAAGATGCATATTAACTTTTAAATACGACAATCTGTATATTGCAAAAACTGATGGTCGTATACTTATTTCAATGCTCTCCATTGGTATTTCGGTTATTAGAGGAGATAGAGAAAGGCTTATATGGGAAATGTTTTGCAGAATTCAATGCTCAAAACAAATCTCATTTCAAATCCATTCGGACTTCTTACAGTTTTGAGGCCGATTTCAATATTTCAATAACTCGATAACGCCTAATGCGATCCCTTTTAATGTGTAACATTGTTGAGACACTTTTTTAAAATATTTTTTTTGGTGTTAACAGTAACCACCTATTTTCATTTGTTTCCAAGTTCTTAGCATCGAAATGTGGACATACTGTGTAGTCCAAATTATTTTCTAACAAAACCTATTCATAAATAAAAATTGTTCGCGGAATATTTCGGGAATATTTCAAAAACCTTTCACACCCGTAGTGCACTCTCAAATAGACATACATATTTCTATTCGTGACAAATTTGCACTTGGTTGATTTTAATTCCACGACATGTAAATATTCCTATCGTGTGTATTGTAATATCAACGTGTTAACAATGTTGTATAGTTGCATACATGCAGTATTTTTAAGCCAGGCATGTGCATATGCATTTACATAGTATTAATTGTTCAAGGCCAACGACAATAAACTAGCGGAAGAATTGTCGCTTTTGTGTCTCTTAATTCGTCACAGAGATGGAATTTGAATAGTGATAAGCCTTTTTTTCATAATATTATTTTAAAACGTAAATTACTTCTTGATTATGCACGCGACTAATATACCTACTCATTATTATGTTATTAACCAATTTGCATCGTATATACATTATTTTATAGATCAATAAGGCAATGAATATTCTATTTGCAAAGACGTCTGCAAATTAAGATGTAAGCTGTAGTGCAGTGTTTATATTATTTATAATTGTCGAGTCAGACTGGCAAAGAAGCTTAATAATTTATATGTCTGTTTTGATTGTAACTTCATGCATATTTATATTTCTTTTATTATAACAATATAGTAAACGCTTTCTTTGGGAAGTACTACAACATTGTGGCATAATAATTAACACTCATTGCTGAATTCATAATTATCTTATGTTCTATTTAATTTGGTAAATAGAATCAAATACAATTAAACAATATTTTAAATCATAATATATTGCCAAAGTAACTGACACTCGACATTTCATAATACTTATATCAATATACTAGCTGACCCGGCAAACTTTGTTTTGCCATATAAATTATTTCTAGTGAATATTTTGGTAGTCTAATAAAAAATAAGTAACTTATTGTAAGTGTGTGGGGATGTGGTATATGACTGAAAGATGAATGGAGCGCTGTGAACGATGACGGCCTATAAAAATAACAAAACACCACACATTAATTTTTTGAATTCATTGTACTTTTATTATCTTAACTAATAAATTCCTAATTACATCTCTATCACAAATAATGACAATTAAAAATAAAACTTTATCAGTCTCTTAGTGCAATGGAGTGTACAATATTTTTAGTGAGTCCATCTTTAGCCAACACAAACAAACTGCATGGTTTACCCACGCGAGAACATGCCACGTATAATTGTCCGTGCGAAAAACACGGTGTGCCCAAATCTAAGCCACAAACAGACATCGTTTGGCCTTGATGAGAATATTCTTAATATGAGAGTTGCACTGAGAAAGTAAAATATTAAGTATAAGCGTCACTGCTACGATCGACGCACAATCAATAATAATGGCCGAAAACGGTTTAGGCCCTAAACTTTAGTGAGTGAGAGAAAGCTTATTGTGTAAGAAAGACAGGAGACCGGCTTTGTTCTCATCCCTACTCTGTGCTGTTTACGGGATGAGAAGTGACGCCGGTAGATGCCTGGCGCGAATAACTGATCGAGTGGTAACTCATCAATTATCGACCGCCGAGAGTAGAACATTATTAAAGTACTAATATCGCTGTTAAAAAATAGTGGTTGGTGGTGGAAGGGTGAAAATTTAGGGTTGTATGTATTTTTTTATGCCGAATCATAAAAAAGATAAAGTACAAAATTTTGTCCAAAAAACAAACAAACATTTTTTTGGGGTGGACCACCCTTATCACTTAGGGGTATGAAAAATAGTTTACGTCCTATTCTCAGACCTGCTGAATATACACACAAAATTTTATAAGAATCGGTCAAGCCATATCGGAGGAGTTTCGGGACAAACACTGTGACACGAGAATTTTATATAGTTTTTTGAGTGAGAGAAAGCTTATTGTGTGAGAAAGACAGGAGACCGGTTTCGTTCTCATCCCTAATCTGTGCTGTTTACGGGGTAAGTGACACCGGTAGACGCCTGGCGGGAATAACTGATCGAGTGGTAACTGATCAATTATCGACCGCCGAGAGTAGAAAATTATTAAAGTACTAATATCGCTATTAAAAAATTGGGGTTGGTGGTAGAAGGGTGAAAATTTAGGGTTGTATGTATTTTTTAATGCCGAATCATAAAAAAAATAAAATACAAAATTTTTTTCAAAAAACAAACAAAAAATTAATCACTTAGGGGTATGAAAAATAGTTTACGTCGATTCTCAGACCTGCTGAATATACACACAAAATTTCATAAGAATCGGTCAAGCCGTTTCGGAGGAGTTTCGGGACAAACACTGTGACACGAGAATTTTATATATTAGATTGTGAAGATGGAAGTTTAGTTAGCCTTGATTTAAGACCCGTGGAAATCATACATACAAAATATTTGGTATGATGGAATAAATAATTTTGACTTTGACGAGTTATAGTCAATAGTTTCTGATTAAAACAAATAGAATATGACATATTTGAAACAAAAATATGTTTTGAAATTGCATCGGAAAATAGAGAAAACATAAAGCGAATAAAAACCTTAGGAAAAGTAAGCGAGGAATTACATATCAAATTTACACTTCAGGTCGTTTATATTGAATTATATTCTATAATAATAATAATAATAATAATAATTGTGGATATAAAAGAAATTATACGTCCGTAACTAATAGTAGTTTATTTCACAATGATTTCATTTTTCTAATAAGTTTTTGGTAGTTACCATTTTACTTTCTTATACGTAGTATAAGGAAGTATTGTGATGATGAAAATTTTCGACCTCGAGATTTTTGCAGATGTCCACGTTTTGAGGTCCCCTGATACCAAAAAAGTGGTTTTTAAAAAATGTCTGTGTGTCTGTCTGTCTGTCTGTGTGTGACCACGATAGCGGCCAAACCGCTGTAGATATCAATTCCAAATTTTGTATTTGCGAATATAATCTCCCTCTTGAGAACTGATTAGATTTTGAGCAAAATCGGCAGACCGGAAGTAGTAGTTTACTTCAGTGAAAAAATCGAATTTTGCAAATATTTCGTCAATTACTAAGTTTAAACAAATTTATAAAGAATTCAAATGTAGTCAAAATTAAATTTGAGAAAAATTGTTTTAATAAAGTTTTTCGAAATTCCTATCGGAAGTAGGTCTTTTACTCTTATCGAAAATCAGTTTTTTGCGAATATCTCGCAAGTCATGCTTTCTAGGCAGGTACATTACGAGTATAAAAGTATTTAGAACATACTTTTAAATATCTTTCGTATAAAAAAAATTTCAAAATTCGGACCGGAAGTACCACTTTTACTCTTATCGAATAGCGATTTTTTGCAAATATGTCGTAAATTATGCATTCTATATATATTTATGAAGAGTACAAAAGTATTTAGAATTGGATTTGGAATATTTTTTGTATAAATGAAATTTCAAAATTCGGACCGGAAGTAACACTTTCATACGTATAAGAAAGTCGTGTGGTGGCCACACCTCATTTTTTGTTATAAGAAAAATGTATATGCTTCATTCCGATTTTCTAGTGTAGTTTGCTATGGGTACATCAGTCTTCACCATCCAAATATATTATTACTGATAAGAGGAGATACATTATAGGTATTACATGGTTTTCATTTATATGAAAAAGTTTTCGACATGGTAAGCTAAACAGGAACAAAGGCAGTAGGTAAAGAGGTGATAGAAACTGTCAAATGCCTTTACGGAAATTCACCAATTATTACTTCCTGTTTTTCTGCATTTTATAAATCTGGCACATGTTCATAGCTTTTATGACTTCAAAATCCTCTCGAAGCTAAATAATAGCTCTGTATCGAGATACAGAGCATTTTTTTCTACAACAGACTTCCAGATTGTTTAAAAAACGCTGGGTCATCAGCGAATTTCAAGCGTAAATTAAAAGAATACATGAAAACTGCTTTTGTAGTTTAAATGAATTCTTAAATTTATGTTTGTAATTTTATTGATTGATAGGTTGATGTTTATACATTTATTTTTTATGTTTGTATTTCTTGTATGTATGTTTATTCACGGTGTTCACTTCCAAACTTATGACTAGGGGGCGGACACGAGTGGTTGATGACTCATTGCCCATGGGCGCACTATTGAAATGTTGTATTTTTAAAGAGGTTTTAATTTTATTTATATAATTGGATAACAAGTGGCTGGTGATCTATAAAATACAAAATACCGTATTATTTGTTCACTTTCTCTTATGTAAAACTTGTTTTCTTTGAATTAAGTACATCCTTGTAGATAGAAAACGTCCTTTCTATATTGCAACTGGTTATAGGTGCGTACTGGAAATATTCTTTTATTTCAGCGTATTTAGCATACACAATTGCCGCAATGTTATTAAATCTGGATTTCTATTAAAAACTGCGTCTAACTTTTGCCGAAGGCCACATACGAAGTCACTTGGAATACTTTTGAAATTATTAATAGCCACATCTAATGTGGTTCATCCATTTTTTAATTTGAGATTCGATTTTCAAAATATGTGATTAGTTTAGAAAAATTTCCAAAGTGTTCCTGAAGGAATAACAACTGATTTTTTAAATTTGGGATTTGTGTTAGTTCCTTACACTCAGAAATACTTTATAATACGTAATAAAGAATAAATAATATGACAATAAATATTTGTATTATTATTACTATTATATATAAGTATTATTATTATAACAATGTAATGATTTGATTGTTTAAATATACAGCGCTGTACATCAGCAAAATTGATTTAGGTTCGGTGTTTTTATTTCTTCTGTAGATATATCGACTTTCTTTACAAATTTACTTATAATACAACACAATATAAAAAATTTATGACTTCGCATTTTGATTTTCATTACTTGTCGAAACTAAAACACGCTTTTGAAAACGCCTATCAATTCAATACACAATGTGAATGATCAGCAAATAAATTTAAAAAGAAACTAACAAATTTTGCAATTAAACTGCCGACTGGAAACAATAACGCTTGTAATTATTAGCATACTTTTACTTACATACACATGTTTACTTATGCAATTACGTAACAGTTAGATATTCATAGGTAAGTACGAAAATACAGTGCACATAATACAGAGGTGTTAGTTATTTATGATAATTTTCTGTCGCGACAAAATTACCATAAATTATCCTGCCTTGTTTTTAATATCAATATAGTGTACAAAGAGCACGTCAAAGTAGAATGAGTAACTACTTCATTATGTATTCGTTAATTTCGCTTCGGAAAGAGAATGACATTCGTACTTACTCCTACATCAATTAAAAAAATGCATCGATCTACATATATTCCGCTTAATTTAATGAGTGAAAACTGGCGCTCTGTAGGCGTCATCTTTCTAAAATTAACTCATGACATTTCACTAGCGATGTTTACATAAATAACATTTTATAATTTATTGTTATAGTATGTGTAATTTGGATAATATTATAATTATTAATTGCTTGGTTCTGGTTTTGTTAGATTAACATACTAAAAAAAAACTTATTTATTGTTTTACCTTTATCTTGAAGGTAAAGATTTTGTCGAGATTTGAAGGGGTGGGAGCCAGAACCAACAGCACCAGATTAATAAGTTTGCGAGAAATCAAGAAAACAACTTCTAAATTACATTATAACTAAATGTAGATAATCATGAAATCTACAATTTGAAAATAGTATGTTTTCTTAAATGGATTGTTAGGCATTTTTTTACATTTTCTAATAGCCCTTTAAGAGTTGATTCAACTGACATCAATTCGTATTAGCTCATTTCAGCTGTTTGTGAGATATGGCGATTTCTCTTTAAAAATTATCCAACTTTTAAAAAATTGCTATGAAATTAATTTATTTATGTTATAATATTTCGATATTTCCGTGCAGTTCTTTAAAATTACATACCATTCGCTAAAGTTAAAATTTCTGGAAAAAAATAAGAAATAGAACACTCTGTATATTTACATGCCACTAAAGAATAGTAAAAGCTTATCTGCAGGCGAAATTGCAAAAAAGTAGAAACAATTTGCTCATAATATTTTCTATTTACAAATATGTAATTTAGACTAAAGTTTTAAAATCCATTATGAGGAGCGTTTACCTATCGAAAACTATGGCCCCGTAAGGCATCGCCGTTTTGCGTTTTTTAAATTTATTTTGTAATATTAGAATCTCAAATTTGGGTTAGCGATGCAAAAGGCATAAATTTATAATGTCAAGGCCAGTTTTCGTATTAATTACTTTCTTAAAAAAGTTATGTGTTTTAGAAATAACACCATAAATGCATACATTTGAGTAACTATTTACTAACTAAGGCTGGAACACAGAAGAAAAAAACAATCTCTACGCGCCAGTTGCACATTTGATGCCCGATATAAAAGAAATTAAATTTATATAATTATATATGAAGATAAAACACATTAAATAGTAAACGTTGTCACACACATTTCACACGATGTTTTTCGAAGCTATGGCGTCGTCTACCGGTCCTAGCGAAGACGCAAATCTATCGGAATCGGTCGGCTATTGCAGACTTAAATCCGAGTAACAGTTTGTAATTAAAAAGAAATGTCATATATACCTATAGGTATATATGACATTTCTTTTTAATTAAAATTCTGTTATATTATTATTTTATATTATTATACACTCGAATATTATAATATTCGAGTGTATAATAATATAACAGTTATGGGCAAGCGAAAATTGGCTTATTATAAAACATCAACAAAACAAAGAAGTAACCATGTAAATCGTATGAAAAATCAAAATACGAGGTAAGTAATTTTTAGTCTACCATTTTATTTTAGTTAACTAAGTACATAATACCAATATGCGAGTAGATTTCAGAATTTAAATATTTGACGATTCATTTTATGTATATATTAAAATTTTCAACCCACGACAGAATCTGTGAATAAAACCAAAGCGCTGTGATCGAAACCGAATATCGTCTAGCTCCACCTACTCATACCCCCTTGCGTCTACCCGTCCCGGTTTTGCAAAAATCCCAGTGTGTCAAAAAATTGATAAAACTTAAACTTTACATTTGTGACTTTAGTTGGAACAGAAAATCGTCATTACAAGTACATGAATTTACTTTACATCAAAAAATATGTATTTAAGTTTGGAATTAATGACAAGTTTATTACACAAAAATTGCATATGATCAATTTTTTTCTTAGTTAGCAGAATCGGCTTAGAATACAAAATATTCAAACAGTTGGTATTACAGTTTACATGGCCTTTTCTCAAAAAAGGTGACTGTAAAATACTAATGCAATGTTAATCATAGAACAGAACAAGTCTAAGTATAGACAATGTCAGTTATGACATTGTCTATACTCTTTTTTTTTTGGTGACTTTTGCACTTAATGCAGGCTTAGACAAAGAACACAGGCTACAAAAACCATTTTTGCTAAAAATTGAACATGCGCTAGTTCTGCTCTAAGGGGACGATTTCTTTATTGACATATTCGCTATATTTTTTGACCAATCCTTGTATGTAACTATGTAGCATAACGCATAACCTTTTGACATGCTTTAGAAATAATCATAAACGTAGGTATTTATTCCTTCAACATCTTTGAGACTTCTATAACATCTAAATATTAGATATGTAAATAGATTTCAATAATTAATACATCTGGAAATGTAAATACGAACAAACATTTCCATGTTGATTTTAGTTTTTATAATGCTGTTTATTCAATAAACACACATTGATAAGATAAGCGCACAAGGAGGTGACGCGATACTCTGAGTAATAAATTATTAATATTTGAAAGGAATGTAGGATAATTTACTTCTAAACACTTCGATTTTGATAGTGAAATGCATACGTCAGGGTTATCGCCGCATTTATGGCAATCTAATTTTAATAAAAAAAATGAGGTGTGGCCACCACACGACTTTCTTATACGTATGAAAATGTTACTTCCGGTCCGAATTTTGAAATTTCATTTATACAAAAAATATTCCAAATACAACTTTAAATACTTTTGTACTCTTCATAAATATATATAGAATGCATAATTTACGAGATATTTGCAAAAAATCGCTATTCGATAAGAGTAAAAGTGGTACTTCCGGTCAGAATTTTGAAATTTTTTTTATACAAAAGATATTTAAAAGTATATTCTAAGTACTTTTATACTCGTAATGTACCTGCCTAGAAAGCATAACTTGCGAGATATTCGCAAAAAACTGATTTTCGATAAGAGTAAAAGACCTACTTCCGGTAGGAATTTCGAAAAACCTTATTAAAACAATTTTTCTCAAATTTAATTTTGAGTACATTTGAATTCTTTATAAATTTGTTTAAACTTAGTAATTTACGAAATATTTGCAAAATTCGATTTTTTCACTGAAGTAAACTACTACTTCCGGTCTGTCATAATTCTTGACATATGACAATTTTTGTACAAAATAATTGCATTATGCCAGGGATACTTATGAAGCTAACTAACCTCATGTGTTAATTAAGTTTCCATGGTTTGCTAAAAAACAGTAAAAGATCTATTTCTTCAAATGGCACATGACAAATTTTATTTGAGCAAAGGATTTTTATAACACTTAAAATCTAATTTATGAAGAACAATATGAATTATTTTATATTTAACATAAACTTAAACTTGTACATAAAATCGTAGCAATCCATGGAAACTTAATATATGCTGCACATACACAAACTATTACGAAACTACCAAAAAGATTATTTCTTAAATTGCAACAATGTTACTAGTTTTCTCTAAACCCTGTGTACAAAAATGAGGTGTGGTCACCACACGACTTTCTTATACGTATGAGCGTTTCAAACTATACAATTTTAAGATTTTTTTTACACAAACATTATTCAAAATCCTATTCTAAGTACTTCTATTCTCTTAATAAATCGCTATAGAATACATACTTTGCAAGATATTCGAAAAAAAGTGCTACTCCCTAAGAGTAACAGTGTTATTTTCGATCCGAATTTTGAAATTTCATGTATACAAAAAATATTACAAATCAAGCACTAAATACTTTTGTACTCTTGATAAATATATATAGAATGCATAATTTACGACATATTTGCAAAAAATTGCTATTCGGTATGAGTAAAAGTGGTACTTCCGGTCCGAATTTCGAAATCTTTTTTATACAAAAGATATTTAAAATTATAATTTAAATACTTTTA
The DNA here is from genome assembly GCA_963170755.1 of Amphimallon solstitiale. Classification (NCBI taxonomy): domain Eukaryota; kingdom Metazoa; phylum Arthropoda; class Insecta; order Coleoptera; family Scarabaeidae; genus Amphimallon; species Amphimallon solstitiale. The sequence goes on from OY720683.1 coordinate 26,648,450, forward strand.
TAGTCATAATGCACCTGCCTAGAAAGCATGACTTGCGAGATATTCGCAAAAAACTGATTTTCGATAAGAGTAAAATACCTACTTCCGGTTGAAATTTCGAAAAACTTTTTTAAGACAATTTGCCTCAAATTTAATTTTGAGTACATTTGAATTCTTTATAAATTTGTTTAAACTTAGTAATTGACGAAATATTTGCAAAATTCGATTTTTTCACCGAAGTAAACTACTACTTCCGGTCTACCGATATTACTGAAAAACTAATTAGATCTCAAGAGGGAGATTATACACGTAAATACAAAATCTGGAATAGATATCTACAGCGGTTTGACCGCTATCGTGGTCGCACACACACACAGACACACAGTCACAGACATTTTTTAAAAACCACTTTTTCGGTATCAGGGGAGTTCAAAACGTGAACGTCTGCAAAAATCTCGAGGTGGAAAATTTTCATAATCACAATACTTCCTTATATACTACGTATAAAAAGTAAAAATATGACAGATAGGTTTCGCAACCTAGGGAATTAAGAACTAAATTCAAAAATATAATAATAAATAGTAGGGTGCCATTTAAAATGTTAAACATGATCTCAATATTTCGAGAATAAATAAAAAAATATTACAATCGTAATTTACTTTTACATAGTTTTCAAATTACACCACTATATTTTTGTCATCCCTGACTTGGGTGTAGGTGGACAAACATGCATTGTTATAGAAAACATTCTTCTTATAAATAACGCGGTACCAAAATTATAGCATAAAACTATAAAGCTAAATATCCGGACAATGTGGTATTGCCATCGATTTTTGGCTAAAGTAGTTAAAGCGTACCAAATGGACCCCATCTGCCCTATCTATTTATCTAATATTTTAGGTATTTGTATCTTAGTAATAGGCAGCAATCTATTGTATAGATATTGTCATTATTATGTTGAAAAGGTGCTAATTTTATTCTATAATTATTATTGGGATATTCTCATTTATTCCAAGTATATACAATCTCTAGCTAGTATAGGGACTATACTAGCAAGAGACAGGAGAAGCTTGGAAGAAGCAATTCAAAGCAGCAAAAAAGAACTCCTAACAATAAACCAAGGAGAAAGCAAATACCTGGATATACGCAGAGGAAATAGAGATACAACAGCCAAGGAAATAAAAATAGGAAATTACGAGTTTGAAACAGTGGTGCCAAGTTAGGGAATTTTTGCCTATATCTAGGGATTTCTTCATCAAATAGAGAAAAAGGGAATTTTACTCAAAATTTAGGGATTTTGGACGAATTCTAAAGAAAAACAAAAAATATTGCTCACGTTTTATTCTGTCTGAATTTTTCGATTTTTCAAACTTTCCTTACTGTTTTGTTCAGTGCCATCTAGTGTATCATAGTGTTAGATTTGCATGGAGTATAAAACTGAAGGTAGATCACTAACTAAGAAGTAAGCAAGGAGTGGGTAATTTTTTCAAATAGAAATAGGATATTCACGGGAATGTTTGCACAATAGGGCATCTCGTCCTCGTGTTTGTTACTTTTTCGTCAACTCGAGCGACTATCGACTAGATTGCCGTGATTTACAGCCGCCCCCGCTCCCCACTCTCTATTAGATATCAATATCCCCCCATCCCCAAATTTTGCACAATATATTCCTTAAATTCAGATATTGCGACATTCAGTTATGATTCAGTTGGCCATGTTAAATTGAATTACATTCGCGTCCTCTTAGGGAATCTTCCAAGGTAGTGCCTATGTGTGTGTACAAATATGGCCGTTCTTTACCCATTATTTAAAATATGCAAATAATCCAAACGAATACATCATTGTCAAAATTTCTGATATATTACTCTTCTACGAAACACGCGTCATAGATTTAAATTTGCAATAAAAATTTGATAAAAAGAATTTGTGTAAATTAAACCCCTATACCATACGTAGGAGGATATTGTAATGAAATAAGCTCCACAAGAAAAAAAAAGAAAGAAAAACAAACATTGGCGCGACGACGATAAAAACACACTCATAAATCATCTACACATGTGTACTGGATAAGCGACATTTCTCTGGAAGGCTCCCGGCTTATCGAGAAAAAAGCACGAATTTTCTGGCATATTTCTAGGCTTTTTGTATACGCATATAAAAGCCGTTGTGGTACCGGAATGATTCATTCCTTCAATAGTAATTCATTGAATAGTTTTCGTACGGTTAAATAAATATAAATATAGTGGTGCAGAGTTATATAAATATTACAAACATAATTAGTAGTTATAGAAATAAATACGTGTGTTAATTTATTCGTAGTAGTTTTAAGTGTGATACATTTATTTTATATTTTTTTATATTGTGATTGGTTTTTAAGTGTGTAAATATACAGACTGTTTCAAAACATTTGCACGTGTTGTTTAATTGCGAACCCGAAAACGCAACAATATTATGACTTATTACATACAATAAAATAAATATTTAATGATTTTATAACTGGTATTTGCATAATTATAAAATTGTTACCGGCCGATAGGTATCTACTTTATCTTAACCCACACCCCCGCTAAGGTTCTCGGCGAACTTGGTGAATTATCGGAAAGAAAATGTCTAGGGAAATCTAGGAAATTTTTAGAATGGCTTCTGGGGATTTCCAACTCTATACTACTGGCACCACTGGTTTGAAATAATTGAAAACTTTAAGTACTTAGGAGAATGAGTGAAACATGGAGATAGATCATAGAGTACAGGAGGGGCGTAGATTTTATTATAAATACAAAAAACATACTGAAAAGTAATACAAAAGGGAGGCTAATCAGAGAGCAATCCGCCCAGTAGTGACGTATGGGCAGAGACAATGAACCTGACAAATATGAAGCAGGAAAAACTGAGAAGATTTGAGAGGAAAGTTGTATGAAAAATATATGGCTCGTAGAAAGTGGCAAGAATACAGAAAGCTAATGAACTTCGAAATATAAAACATCTTGAAAGGAGAAGAGATCGTAAAGTACAGAAAAGTACAAATACTCTGATGATACGGCCACATAAAAGGGATGGAAAATAACACAGAAGGAGATGAGGCAGGCCGAGATGCAGATGGGATGATCAGCTGAAAGAGGATATTAAGAAGCAGGGTCCAGGACCAAAATGAATGGAGGAGGATAACTGAGGAAGCAAAGTGGAACAACAGTTTAGAGTAAGGCAAGAATGGAAAAACATGGAGTAACTCACCAGAAGAAATTAGTTGCTAGAGCTCAAACGAGAAATGAGCGGTCGCAACTCGTAAGGGAATGTATGACTCTATAAATACAATCTCAATTAACAAAGTATTTAAAATAGTAAGTTATTATATCCCATCTTATGACATTCCTGTCTAATACTTATGTGTAGGTTTGTACCTATAAACATAAAAGCAAAACAAAACGCCGATTGAAATGTTATCTTCCGATAACTTGTAAATATCTAATTTACTACTTTCTTCCTGTTTTCGAAAAAAAAGTCAATATATATATGAATCACACTGTCGTCAATGACTTGTCCTGGCCAATTAAAACCTTCAAATTATTGAATCATTCGCATAACATTTTATTGTTCAATGGTAATTCAAGTGACAATCAAAAGAGAAACGCATGTTGAGGTTACTTATAAACACAGGTGTGTAAATGTACACCAATGTAAACAGAATGATGACCAGTGATACTGATCTAACAACATGTGTTACGACAACATTGATGGACGCGTGTGAGTTAAGATGACAACTCATAGCTGAGCGCGCACATACGCATATAATTTACAAAATGATTCATCATTGATTCATTACGTTAGTCGGGAAATACTAAGAAATCTTCCAGAATTTGGACAAAGACCTTCTCGGTTAATTATTACATGTATCATGGAGTAATAATAATAATAGCGTGGAAATTATAATTTCGTTTTAATGTGTGTGGAAAACATAAACAATAATATTTATCATTTTAAAAATTATATAATGTTAATAGAAATATTATATCACAAAGAAAAAAGCGTTACCTAGTAAAAATATAAATATTTTGAATCAAATTTTGTACAAATGCTTATTGTATTGGAAGACAACAATGAATTAAATTTTGTTTGAACAATTGTTACTATCTATAGAGAGAATTCTGGTGCGCCACATTAAGGAATACATTCTGCCGTTCTGCTACTCGAATGGGTATGCTTCTAATACGATGATTTATGCACTCTTATTCCAAACAACTTGTAAGGCATCATACGAAGGGAACCTTTTATATTTTTACAAAATCTGTTATTGTTTTGAATCATTCGGCGACAAGTCAGGTGAATATGGGCAATGAGTCATTATTTCAACACTTTTCTCCTTCACATAGTCAATTGTTAGACGTCCTGTGTGGGAACTCGCATTGTCGTGATGAAGAATAATGCGACGTTTTCGGTTGTTCTTCCTGATTTCGTCTATAACTTTTGCCAAACAAATTACTGTATCAAAACGAAAATGAAAAGTGTGAACACATGGATGTTAAAACTAACATCAAGCAGTAAATAATTACTGTGACTTACATATATACCTTTATACGTAAAACGTATATGTATATATACATGTGTTTGAGATACACACATACATTAAGTGCCATTGCCGATAATCGAACGCACAGACACCGGTGTTTCGACCTATGAGGTCTCATCAGTGTACGTGGAGATTCTCGACAATAGCTTCAAGACTTAAATCGCTGCCTATGTCATTTTCGCATGTTAAATGTAGTGAGAGTATCACAGCGACATCTAACACCCAAAAGATGACACGGAAAAAAGCGATGGCTTCTGACAGCATGTTCTGCTATACAGAGGCCTGTATGTTAATAGTGTATCTCGTGTAATAGGGCCTTAGGTGGCGTCACCAATCAAAACGAAAATGAAAAGTGTGAACACATGGATGTTAAAACTAACATCAAGCAGTAAATAATTACTGTGACTTACATATATACCTTTATACGTAAAACGTATATGTACATATGCATGTGTTTGAGATACACACATACATTAAGTGCCATTGCCGATAATCGAACGCACAGACACCGGTGTTTCGACCTATGAGGTCTCATCAGTGTACGTGGAGATTCTCGACAATAGCTTCAAGACTTAAATCGCTGCCTATGTCATTTCGTCGGTGACGCCACCTAAGGCCCTATTACACGAGATACACTATTAACATACAGGCCTCTGTATAGCAGAACATGCTGTCAGAAGCCATCGCTTTTTTCCGTGTCATCTTTTGGGTGTTAGATGTAGCTGTGATACTCTCACTACATTTAACATGCGAAAATGACATAGGCAGCGATTTAAGTCTTGAAACTATTGTCGAGAATCTCCACGTACAGTGATGAGACTTCATAGGTCGAAACACCGGTGTCTGTGCGTTCGATTATCGGCAATGGCACTTAATGTATGTGTGTATCTCAAACACATGCATATATACATATACGTTTTACGTATAAAGGTATATATGTAAGTCACAGTAATTAAATTACTGTATACAATTCAGCGTTAAAAGTTCTTCGATCCTCTAAGAGAATTCTTGCGATGTGTGCTGTACAGCCGAAGAAACAAGCGATCATTTTCTTGGAAGTGTTCCTTGCACGAACACCCTTTGTGGATTTCGATTCATCTTGGAACACCCATACAGTAGATTGTTGCTTGGATTCCGGCTGATACGCATATATTCATGTTTCGTCACCTGTGACGATATTGTATACGAATTTTGCGGTTCCTACGACGAATTTTTTGCTCATTTCTTTACACCAATTGACACGAGCTGCTTTCTGTGCTTCGGTCAATTTATGTGGAATCCATCTGGAACATATTTTTTTTACAAATAAATGTTCATGTAAAATCCAATGTACTGCAGTATGCCATATGCCAAGAGATGCTTCTATCTCACTATAAGTCACATGTCGATCGTGTTCTATCATTTTCCGCAAATTATCGATGTTTTTTTGAATCACAACAGGTTTTGGTCGACCTTCACGTGATTCATCACTCACTGAGGCACGACCATGACGAAGTTCTGCAAACCAATTGTAAACTGTCTTCTCTGTTGGGGTTTCATTACCAAAAGTTGACTGAAGCGATATAATTCATTCTTGTGGAGTTAAGCACTTTTTAAAATCGTAAAAAATCATTCAACGAAAACCTTCACGAGTAATCTCCATTATTTTACAAACTCACTGCCTTAAAACTGTCACTGTCAACAAACTACTGACTCGATTTCAAAGCTATCGCGGATACGTCATTAACAAATGTCAAACTTTAAGAATATAGTGTTTACATTTGTCAAAAGCACCATCTAGTGGTCGATTGTAAAAATATAAAAGGTGCCCCTCGTATAGCTAATGTGAGTTCATTGGTATGGCTTTTATGTTTACGACATATCATATCCCACATATGTTCTATGAGTGATAGGTCTAGCGACTGTGCAGATCAATTAAGAACATTGATGTTGGCATCTTGCAAAAATGCCAATGACTTCGTATATTTATTATTGAGCATATAAGTGATCTCGGAGGAATACCAAAGCAATATTACTTCCGATGCTGGTTTCATATTAACCATCAATCCTTTAGTAACTGCAGTCTCGCGTTCTATGAAAAAATGGAAAACTGTCTTTCTCCTCTTTAACGTCGGACTCGTCTGCGATCACCACGGGCCAATAATATCAAGACAGATAAAATTTATATAATAGCGTACGCAGATAAATCAAAAATAGTAGTACACCCTACACATAAACTAATAATGGCAATGGAAAAAAGCAGATACTGTCGTTAAACAAATCGGAATTAAAACAAACCAGCACAAGGCAATATAGAAAAGAAAATGAATTTGAAAAAGTCACCTCTTTTAACTATTTATGTATAACAGTGAGTTGAACAGGAAGAGAAAGAGTAAAAGAAATGATCCTCTAAGTTACAAAAGTCAGGCCCCCGCAAAAACAACCAAGATATACAAACATTAACAATGACATACGCCCTAGAAACCGCAACAATGAATAAAAAGAAAGATGAAGAAAAACTAGAAGTAGCAGAAAGAAAAATATTGAGGACATTACTTGATGCAAGAATAACTAACAATGAAGAAAGGAAAGTAATAACTAATAAAGAAATTGAAGACGAATTAGATGACACGTAAAAGCACAACAACTAAAATAAACAAGACATAATTTAAGAAGAACCTGAAAAGCAGGGAAGACCAAGGAAAATATGGCAAGACGAAATAAATGAAGACGCAAGAACTTTTGGAGTAGGAATTCGAAATTGCTGGGAAAAAATAGGTAAGAGTGAAGAAGATCATACGAAACAAGGACCCACATACAGTATTGAAAATTTACTTCATTAAAGGAATTCTAAAACGGCGTTAGTCGTAATCCTAAAATTGAAGGGCTTGATGATAATGAATCTATAGAATGCCTATTACTGAGATGGGCAACATTCGTATTGTGCAATAGGAAATCAGCGGAAAAACAAGAGTACGACGATATACAGAAACGATGTTGCTTTTTTCATCATTTGTTATTCTAAACAAAGTAAATATTTACCCAAAATACCCAACTATACAAAAGTTGCTCAATCTCAGGTTAATTCATGTCAATGATTGATATATCTTATTAATTAGTGTTACATTCTTCAGCATGAAAAATAATACTGCTAAAATTATACATATACACGTAGTACGTATCAGTGCTATCCTCAAGGGGGTAACATTTTTGAAAGAACCAAAGAAAGCTATTTACAAAAAAAATGCTATAATTGGAAGTTTGTCCAATACTACTAAAATCATTGCAAAAGAATTTCCTAAATACAAGAAACTTATGGACGATTAAACGAAGTGCACATAAACGACAAGTTCAAGGCTATTTCTACATAAATACACATTTCTTATTTGTTATTAAATGTATTTAGCAAACAAATTAGACTTAAGTCTTAGAGTTGTAAGTTCTTTTTCTAAACAGTAGCAATTCATTTTACAAACGAGTTTTCTCTTTGGATTTTTCCATACCATACACTATACATATTTTCAAAAATATGTACTAATTTTAATAAAAGGACAACTGGCTTCTTGCCGACGGCTGTGTTTATGGGTTATTAACCGCTAAAAACGAGAATAGAACTGACAATCATTAAACAGTAATAGCATTAGATTATTTATTTTATAGCATAATAAAATTTAATTATCATCAACTACAAGTAAAAAAGTATCTTTTGGGGGGTGCCCTAAGCTCTGGAAGACCACAAATTTGCTAAGTTTTATGGCGTTTTTGTCGCCATTGGTAGATATTAATAAATAATTAAATGGAATATTTATTAGATAACTTTCAGTTTATTAATGTACAAACGCTTTAAAATTTAACTTTGAAATAAAACCTAAAGAAATTATTTTTTATTACTGTTGATATCAATAATCCAAAATGTATTTAATGGAATTTCGATAGATGAATACTTGTATTTGAGAATTTAGTTGCATGGTCCTCGGTAGTATAGTGGTCAGTATCCCCGCCTGTCACGCGGGAGACCGGGGTTCGATTCCCCGCCGGGGAGATTCCTCTTTTTTTTTGTATGATATTATTTAATATTTGTGCTGTCTCTATTTTATTAATATTATTTGTGAAACATATTATATTTAAAATGCAAAATAAGAGAAAAAAATGCAAAATTATGCGATTAATAAATAAACTGTAAAAGAAATGCGTTTTAAACCGTTCATTTTTCATCACATTTAGCAGACAATGTTTTTGTTTTGTAATACAAATTATACTTTGGTAAACTGTTACTTCTAACACATCAAACTTTGATATCAGAAGTTAACCCTAGAGGTAGCTATATTGGTTTTTTCGGCTTGTTTTTTCCTGCTATAGCGCACTTGATTTGCGAAATAAATTGGTAAGTTTTTCTACAATGTATACTAGCAAATTTAGTTTATTTTGCATGTTAAAATTTTCGCATATCTGGGAGAAATAAAATAAAATCGTATAAGTAGACCATAACATAACCCCACTTACAAAAGAAAAACATGGTTTTTTCAACTTTTTTCAATAAAATTTTATATATGTTTTTTGAGAATCCTATAGAACACTATATTACCTTTGAAACTATCGTCAAAGATTTTCTCTACAATTTTCGGCAAACTTGTTATAAACAAAAAAAAACTGTTGCAGAATAATGGATAATAATAATTATCGCAAACCATTAACACAAGCTGAATTGGAACAGTTGGCCAACGAGCTGTGGGATGATGAAAACTCGTTTGATGAAGAAAACTTTTGTTATTCTGACTATGGACGGGATTCTGATGCGGAAGATAATTTCACATTGTCAAGCGGACCTTCTACGTCAGACATAAGTGGTACCAGAAATTCCAAGAAGGTTGCTCAAGAAAGTATATCTCACGATAAAACTGTATTGGAGGGCGAAGCTGAAGTAGACAGTACATTTGATGATTCCGACGTCGACCCAACATTTGATCCTGATGATCTCATTCCTTATAAAAAAACGCAAAGTATTCCAAATCTCCTCTAGTTCATCTTCAAGCAGTGAAAATGAAGAGGACATAGGAACATCTGACAACATACCCAGTAAGACTCGGTCCCCATCACCTGATGACAGTTTTTCTTGGTCGAAACACGATCAACCTCCTTTGCACATGGCAAGTTTTCAGTTAATCTAAGCAACTAGAGTTCACAGTATTGATGTAGACCCAAATGATATTTCACCACTAACATATTTCAATTGTTTTTCAATGAGAATCTTTGTGAAGAATTTATCACCCAATCAAACTTATATGCTACTCAAGGAAACACATCACTAGATTTAGGAACAAGTGAATTTTCGGCCTTTTTGGGAGTGCTCATTATAATGGGTTTCCACTGCTTGCCCATCATGAAGTCATATTGGTCCAATGATTGTAATTTTCGAGTAAGCCGAATAACAGATATATTTACACTCAAGAGCTTTTTAAAAATACTTAGATATTTACATATAAACGATAATTCTAAGATGCCAGTACGTGAAAGTACAGAATTTGACAAGTTATATAAAATTCGACCGCTTCTAAAGGATTTGAAGGCTAAATTTTTTTCAGCATTTTTCCCATCAAGATATCTTTCAATTGATGAAAGCATGATAGGGTTCAAAGGCAGAACGTCACTAAAACAATATATGCCAATGAAGCCTATCAAGAGAGGATTCAAAGTGTGGGCAATTGCGTGTGCTGAGACGGGTTATCTACTTGACTTTGAGGTTTATGAAGGCAAAACTACCAAGCATCCAAATGCTGATATGTTGGGTGAAAGCGTCGTACTAAACCTAACTGAAAAATTTGCCGGAAAAGGCTACTGTATTTTCTTCGACAATTTTTTTTCCACATTGCCATTATTTCAGAAATTGCTGGACAAACAAATTTTTGCATGTGGCACTATTCGGCAAACTAGGAAGCAATTCCCGAAAAAGTTTTTGTGTCTAGATAAAACTTTGAAGATAAGTGATTCAGACTCGATTTTTTCTGGAGATATAACCGTGTATAAATGGAAAGATAGAGGAGTAAAATGTGTAACAGTTGTTAGTAATATGCACGAATTTGAGAAGAAAACGGAAGTATTGCGTACTGATAAAACTGGATCTCGACAAAAAGTACCCTGTCCTCAAGCTATTGCCGACTACAACTCGTACATGGGAGGAGTTGACCATTTCGATCAGCTCCATGCTACTTATACGGTGACTTGGAAGTCACGCAGATGGTGGATGAAGATATTTTTTTATTTGTTGGATGCAGCAATTGTTAACAGTTACATATTATATAAGGAAGATATGAAGAAAAAAATTCCCAATCAAAAACCTATGAGTCAGTTGCAATTTACAAGTTCTCTCGCTAATGCTTTGATTTCCACTTATTCTTGCCGAAAACGCCCAGGACCACAAAAAAATGAAAACAAGTTTGATGATGCAGGACACCTTCCTATAAAGGGAACATGCCGTCGTTGTGCAGGTTGCGCTAAACAAAAGAGACAAACACGCTCTAATATTATTTGTAAGAAATGTAATGTCGCCTTGTGCAAGTCATGTTTCGATCCTTTCCATTCGAAGTAGTTTTATTATTATTATATGAACAAAATAAAAATATTTTAAGTTCTTTGTAGTGCCTTAATAAGTTAAAATAAAGCTTGTACAAAAAAAAATATTTCAAATTTGTTGTTTTCCTAAAGGAACCTTGGTAGCTATAGATACCACTATTTTTTTGAATTTTTTTTAATGTTAGCATTTCTGTTTTTTTTTTTTAATATTTTTCCCGTGTTACAAGGACTATTTTTAACATGTAGGCATAATCAGAATTACAAAAAACGAAAAAAAAGTTTTGCCACTTAAAGGGTTAAAGAATTAATAAAAAATTAAACTATACATGGACATGCTGTATTAGGTATGTGAAGCAAATGTTACAGCGTAAAAGATGTTCCGTACAGCAAACCAATGCAACCGTAAATGAAGAATGTGTGTATAAAATAAACAACCATAATTCCTGGCATAAATAAACTATTATCGTGAACCGATTACAAAAGGCATACATACTAAATAATGCGTGCGCCAAAATACCTGATGCCATTTAAAAATATCATCAATAATATTTGTTGAACTATAAATACAGACATGCCTCTGTAAATATGCGTTACCACTTAGACAATCCTTTTTAAATGGAAATACTTTCTATTCAGAGCACATGACTAATGCCTTTTTTTTCGCCTGTTGTTTTTTGACTTTGAACATGTTGTAAACAGAAAATTTCACGGAAAATGTTTTTTACTATGTAATCCCATATTATCACGCATGCAGAGTTGAATACCTATGCGAGAATGTTGTATTATAGTCTTAAAATAATTATTACTCCGCGAATTCTACCATTTGTATATAGGTTCGTTTACCTCTGACAGTATCATCTCGTTTTTTTAAATTTTTCTTTTCATTTTTATATATGTCGTAGGCATTTCAAAGCCATATGTTCGTTTAGTAAAGAATGTTTGATTTTTATGGAGACTATATATAATTTTTATTGTTCTAGAGCACAGGCAAAAAATCACCTACGCCCAGAGTTTTAACGATTACTTATTTGGATGATATAAGAGTTTTTCTTTTTTTCAATAGTCCATACAAAATACCGAATTTCATTCTCATTTTATCGTTTGCCAGATTAAAGTGACCCTTAGAAGGGGTCTCAGTAGAAAGTTAAATTACTGTGTAATTTAGAGCCATATTGATTTGCTGTCCTTTTAAATGCAGTGTTGTTTCTTTTTCTGTTTGACCTTTATATTGGAATTACAGTAATGGAATTTATCATTACTAATTAAAAGTTCTACGAAGTTTTTTCATTTAACAATTGAGAAATTATTTTCACAGAAAGAAAATGTCTTATTACTTTCTTATAAGTTGTATAAGGAATTGTGATGAACATTTTTGACTTCGAGATATTTGCAGAATTCCCCTGACACCGAAAAAGTGGTTTTTAAAAAATGTCTCTCTCTCTCTCTCTCTCTCTCTCTCTCTCTGTGTGTGTGTGTGTGTGACCACGATAGCGGTCAAACGGCTACAGCTATCAGTTCGAAATTTTGTATTTGGGAGTATAATCTCTCAAATACAAAATTTGATTTTCTGTAAAATTGGTAGACCGGAAGTAGTAGTCTACTTCACTGAAGAAATCGGATTTTGCCAATATTTCGTCAACTACTAAGTTTAAACAAATTTATAAAGAATTCATATGCACTTAAATTTAAATTTGAGGAAAATGTCATTAAAAATGTGTTTCGAAATTCCTAACGAAAGTGGGATTTTTACTCTTATCGAAAATCAGGTTTTTGCGAATATCTGGCAAATCATGTTTTCTAGGCAGGTATATTACGAGTATAAAATATTTAAAACATAATTTTCAATAGCTTTTGTATAAGAAAAAATTCAAAATTCGGCCGGGAAATAACACTTTTACTCTTAGCGAGTAGCAGTTTTTTCGAATATCTTGCCAAATATGAGTAGGATTTTGAATGATTTTTGAATAAAAAAATTCTTAAAATTTTACGATTTGAAACGCTCATACGTATAAAAAAAGTCGTGTGGTGGCCACACCTAATTTTTTTCTCTTAATTCAGTTTAACCACAATTTTATATTATACACCTGACGCACAGTGGTCTGAAACGTCCAAAAAGTTGGTCAAAACCTAAAAAAACATTTTTTTTTCAAATAGTTTCTTGTGTGGTAGTCGGTAAACGAGGTGCCTGCGCGTCTATTTCTCGAATAGCAGATAGATGGCGCGCCTACGGGACGTGTAGTTGTGTGTGAAAGTCGCGGTTGTCAAAACTTGCTATAAGTGCAACGTTCAACAATAAACGAGAAAAACAACATTTGAAGTGCACACAAAAATTCGTGAACGTGCAAATATCTTCAACAAGAAGATGAAGGATGCGCCTGAAGATTGGTATAATGACACTTTACTTTCTTTAAACAATTTTTTATAATTTGTCATTAAAAATTTTCCGAAATTGTCAAAAAAGTTATGTTTCCGCGAGACTCCGCGTTGTTCGCTGATTCATTTCCCAGATGAATGTCTAACTAACTAGAAAATCGAAAATTCAGGTGCGACTTTCTGTGATTCTCCTCGCAATTGATTTATTTGTATTTGGTTGCGCGGCCCTATAGATGTGACGCGTCACATGTATATGTCACACCATAATTACATATTTTTAATTAATCTTGAAGAGATTTAATATGCGCACGATCCGAACCAAATAGTAACTTAGAAGAAGTCACTTTGAATTATTTAAAGTGCAATTAGCAAGAAAAAATCATGATTATTATCATTATTATCATTATTATTATTATTATCATTGTTACTATTGTTATCATAATTGTTATTGTCTTTACCGTAAGTATAATTATAAAAAGTCTAATGAGAAACAACACAAAATTTATTAAGCCAAACTTTATATTATCGTATTTTTGAACATAAAACTGGCAATTTAAAACTTCCCATTTTGCAATATACCATTTTTACATCAAATCTACAATCAGAAAGTAAAAAAACTAAAGCATACTGATTTTCAGCCAAATCCGAACCTTTTTCGAGTTTTGACCAGCTTTTCGGGCGTTTCAGGCAACTGTGTGACGTACTAAAATAAATTTGTTTGGTACGATAATAATTTGTGAAATGATTTGATCTTCATTGCAAAGTGCTGATGAAATATAGAATAAATTAAATCAGCTTTTCAGTTGCAATTTTAAATAGCAATCTTTAAGTAGTGAGCAGAACCCATTTTGATTTATGATTAGACGAAAGCTCATTCATTCTCTCGTCAGTTAATACCAGGATTTTTTCTGATATCCTGCCAAAGTTATTTTGTTCCCATTTCTACGATCATTTAAAAATTCGTACACGTTTCCGCTGTTCTACAATTTTCTGCTTCATTACATAAAATAACAGTATTTATTTGAAACGAGACAGGCAGTTTGTACTAAATTTTATCTAATAACGTCTTCCTTATAAATACTCACATCCTCCATTTCTGTTTAATATATTTTTTATTTAAACACACATACACACATTTCCAGGAATAATTTTTAAAAAAATCGGAATATTATGGTATTTTCTTTTTAAATTTCAACAAATATATACCTAATAGTACACAGAAAAATTTATGCATTAAATTGACATAAATTTTGCTGAGAAAATGTGTCATATTACATCTTATTCAAATTTCAACATATATTAACATCCATTGTCATAAAAATATATTTATTCTTTTAACGCCTTTTGTTTATTACTCGAATGCCAAACACAATATATTTTGATATCAAACAAAAAATATCAACTATGTTTACTCGCTCAACAAAGGATGTCTGTCGACTATATTATAGTAATATACAGGGTGTTTTCAAAGTTGAGTCATTTATTTTAACAGGTTGTACAAGTCGTAAAGAGAAGTCAATTTACTAAAAATCATTTACATAAAAGTTGCAGAATAACAGAGGTAAAGTTATTATAGTAGCTAGTTACAATAAAAATGAGAAAAATGCATGTTCACTGGTAAAATGCATCCCATTTATTTTAGTTACGGACGAGGCCACATTTACAAGAAATGTAGTTAATAATTAATTCTGTGACAAGAACCCATTTTCAGCATACATTTTCAGTGAATGTTTGGGCTGGCGTAGTAAATAGCATGCTTTCACTTTCTTCCAGCTCGTCTGACAGGTGAAATGTACTTACACTTTCTTCGACACACTCTACCACTATTATTAGAAGATGTTTCATTAAATGTGGGACAGAACATGCATTTTTCTCATTTTTGTTGTAACTAGCCACTACAATTACTTTAACTCTGTTATTCTGCAACTTTTATTTAAATAATTTTTAGTAAAGTGACTATTCTTTACGAGTTGTACAACCTGTTAAAATAAATGACTCAACTTTGAAAACAGCTTGTATACAATAAGCAGCTTTCATCATTATAGCAATTTTTTGGTTCAATCGATAGGAAATTATTTGTGTGTAATAATTTTGTATGTGCATAAAAATATGTAGAAATTCTGCTAACAAAATGCGCTATTACAACAGTTTGTACTTGATTAACGCATGGAAAACATTATTCCAGACAATTTTATGTAACGAAAAAGCTTCTGTTCTTACCGAATATACAATAGAGAACTGTTGCTTTGGGCAATTAATATTTTTGTTGATAATATTTGTTTGCAATCTCTCAATACTAATACACAGATGTAGTTATTGAGCATTAATAGTTGTGCAATTCCTAAAAAAAAACAATTGTTAGAATTTCTTATTCATTTTTTCTTATCTGCGTGGTCCTCTTAAAGCATAGTAAGTATTAGTTAGTTTACTTTCTAAACACTTGTGAAATGTTCGATTAGAGCACTGGTTCCCAAACTTACTGTGTCCATGGTTCCCTTTTTATACAAACAACTTGGCCATGGACCCCCAAGTGAAATAAATCTATTTCAATGAAAAAAATTACAAATTTAACTTTGATGGCCTAGATGGTAAATGATGACGTAAAATTAATATATAAATTAAACATTGTGATATCTGAAGTAATACATATTCAAATTATAACTTTTGCGTTAAAATATAAAAACAAATTTTTTCTTCAATGACATGGGTGAACCTGTTGGAATGATCTGTGGTTATCTATCTTCGGATCTCTGTTTGTGAGTAACAGTCGTAAGTTCCCACGAGTACTAATTTCTAGTCGATTTCCTTTTAATATATGTAAGCATTTTGCTATTCCACTTGGAGTGTCTGAATTTAGCCCCTTTTTTTCAAAAATCAAACATCTGACGGTTGTTCTAGGTTGATATAGGTTCTTCTAAATTGTTCCAAAATTTCGAAGAAACCTAAACTATTTCAAAATAAAGTTGATATTAACCGAGATAATTGAAAAAAACAACCTTTTTTCAAAAATTAAAATTCTGAAAGTTGTTTGAGGTTGTTCTAGTTGCTCTAAGCACTATTCCAAAGAATCTTGAAAAATTTTCAAAAATGACCAAGTTAAACGGAAAAAATTAATTTTTTCTAGCCTCCCCCCCCCTTTTTTTTTGGAAATCGATATTGCCGTGTCGCTGTCCATCACCCCAACATAAACATTTGCAATATTGCATCATTTAACCTCAGTAGTTCATCTACAGGCACCCAAATATATTTATCATTTATGTCATTGACAATTGAAGTCAATTTCATCGTACATCAAGAACAAATAATATTTTCTCAAAGTGGATTCCTCGAGCACACCTAAGTCACCATATTGATCGTTAACACAATTTTGTCAAAAATGAGAAAACCCAAGATATTCACCCCACGGAAAGTTACACTCTACTAGCACTTTAAGAAGATCCGAAATAAATACTTTTACCCCTTCATAAGCAGTTACAGAGCTATCAATACGTGCTTTATGTGTATCCGACGACACTTGTTTAACTACGGAGCCATATAGTAAGTTGTACGCATTTTTATTGAAGGCAATGTTGACAAACCCGTGTTGGAAACATTTGTATAATATATACATTAGGGCATGTACAGCTCTTTACGTATTATTGTATTACTGCCATAACTGTGCGCGATTTCGAATTACATTATTCACTTAAGTCCAGTCCAGAAATATCAACCTGACTTCCAATTCCTATTAATTATGAAAGAATACGGATTCCGTCCAAACATTTTGAGTATAACAGAAAATTGTTTTCTTTCACACATTGATTGGTTAGGCAAGACTGATTTAACGATTTTTTTTGCAAACTGAACTGTAAACATAGTGCCTATATTCTGAATCGTCGAGGCATAAAATAACACTACAGAACTAAGAATTAAGCACGTTTATCGAAAACAATCCCATTTATTTAATCGGTTATGTGAATGTTTTTAAATAAATAAAAAAAGAACAATTCAAGATCCAACCGTCTACGGCAATCATTATCTTCGAACGAGTACTGCGGAACCGGCCGGCATCCTGGCTAAATTTGGAAGCGACTATCGGGACAAGCCAGACCGGCAGACGTATGGTCTGCAACATCACGATCATGAGGAAGCAAGAGGAAACGAGAATGCCCTGTCGTTTCGATCGAAGTCTCCGAAGTCACATGGAACCGCTTTAGCTGGTTTGCAAGCCGACAACAGACTTGCGAGGAATATTCGATTTGGCAAAAATTAACCGCGAAACCTACCAACAACCATCGCGAGTGGCTACGCAATTATTTAACGTATCTATGTATACATTATGTACACACATATATATACATAGTACATTGTTGTATGCGTTCGGAGTAAACGGACGGCAACAGTTACCAACCAACGTATTTTCAAGAATAATTTGAACGCTGCGGTATATTTATAGAATTCGCATCTGTTGCGAAAATAGACTCTACACGGAAACGTCTTGGTAATATTGCGTGTTGCAAATTTATTTTCGAAATGCTGTATATATCGACGCTCACGCATTTGCCAATATATTTTATTAGAAACTCGAAAAAAATTGAAAGTGAAATTTAAAAGAAATATGCATTTTAGAATATCCTTTGTAAAATTGTATATAGACACACAAGTCTATTAGATAATAGCAAAATTCTCTTTTATATTTTCTCTAAGCTTTCGTTTTTAATTAAAAGGTTCTTCAGTATGTGATTATAAGACAGTTTCAGCGGTTATTTATTTCTGAATATTGTAAAACAATTTTCGAACACTAGGAATTCAGTTAACGCAACTAACAATAAATGAAATATTATAAAATATTCTGTTATTATGCGTTTTTATCCGATTTTTTTACACGTTCATTATGTATATAATTTAGAAGGTAGCTATTTGAGTCCCGCCTATTGTAAATACATGTTTTGTATAAGGTTGCCTCCGTTCTTAATAGTTTTCATAAATGGTTTCCCAAAGTTTTTTGCACTTCGTCGGTATTGCAAGATTTTTATAAAGCCGGGAGTTATAACATAACTTACCAATTTTGCGTAATTCTTAAATGTATGGTTATGCATTACGGCACGACTATGAAAATGACCGTTATTCTAGATCTTTTAAAGTTAAAAGACAACATCGACGAATGGACAAGAAACGGGCTCTATATAAATGTAAATATTCACGCATTTGTTCAGAAAAGTCAATGTTTTCTAATCCTGGTTTGGCATGCATTATTGGAAGTTTACTTGCAGAAGTCTGTATCACGATATGAAATGATATCAGAATATGGCTTATCTTTCGATAAGGACGTAATATGTATTACCACAGACGGTGTCAAAGTCAACACAATTGATAGACTCATCAAGCCCGATCAGGCTTTTCTTATTCCCATGGTATCCGACTGGTTGTTCTAGATGTAATGTATAAAGCATTTAATGACGAAATATATGTGCAAAATGAGGCAGTCGATAAAGGAAAGAATGAGAATCATGAGGATGACTAAGCAAATGAAGAACTTGATAATGACGAAGATGACACCTTTACTTTATCGTTTGCTACAAATAAACCTGGATATGAATTACGCACGCGAAGTTACATAAAAAGTAAGAAAGGTGGTCAAACTTTTTAAAAATTCCCATACAAAAAACGATGTACTGCATACGTACATGGTAAAAAAACAGCGCAAAAACATGGCTTTGTTGCTGGGTTGTAAAACCAGATGAGTTTGTCTGAAATGATAACAATGTTCAACAAAGTAAGATTGTGCCTTTCTCAAGCTATGGTTAGAAAACTTAATTGGAGCTATGGTTGATGTAGGTCTCGGTGTAAATCCAGATTACTTATTCACAGAACAGAAAAATAATTTGTTAATGGATCTACACAGAATATCACAGCTTGTGAAACCAGCTGTCAAAGTTTTATGTAGGCGAGAATCTAATTTGATTACTGCCGAAACTACTTTGAGGTTCGGTATTTGCAAATTGGAAAATCTTAACAAAACTTTAGCCGAAGAAATTGTTATCTCAAGTACAAAGAGGACAGGAGTGTATTTATGCACGATCAAACATGTATGCAAAAAAATAAAAATGTACGCAAAGAAATTAAAACTACCGTGGACAGATTAGAGTTAGCGGAAAACCACAAAGAAAACACCGCTGCTGATGATGAAGACGATGTACTCTCGCCAGTTTGGAGTCACATTCAGTAGCGTCAGCAGCACCAATGCCACGTCAAGATAAACTCGAACTAACCTTGAAAAGTTTGAAAACTTCTGGGTGAATTAAAAGGCACCTCCAATAACCTACCTCCAATTTGCCCAGGAGCCGCTTAGCCATTGAAAGAATTAACACTTTAACTTTCTGCGCAGTTATTTTTAAAATTTCGATTAATTCTCTTGTAATGTTTAATTTCTTATAATAATAATAGTCCTGTGCAGTTGGCAACCGAATATGATATTTCATCGGAGTTCCCGATAGACATGGAATAGCTCTAGAGTACTTTGCGCAAAATTTCAAAAGTTTTGCATAATTTGGCGAAAAAAATGGCAAACACCATTAATGAGCTTGATAACCACTTCTGAGAAAAACAGTGCGTTTCACACATATTTCTGTACCACAACCGTAGTTCTAGAGTTCTTAAAAACATTGCAAAGGTTCTGCAAAAGTTAATATTTTGAAAAAAAAATTAAATTTTGGAATCGCACAACAGTTCTGATCACAGCTCTCTTTGAAACTCTATAAGTTCTATCGAAAATCCTAATGACATTTTTGTTTAAATTTGAAATTGGAAAGATATTTTTCGTGCAGTTAATAGTTTATTCGAAATTTAACGAAGTAAGAAAACACTGTATTATAAAAAAAATGCATAACAGTTCTCTTTCGAAACCTTGCTGAAGAGTTTTGCTAGAACCCTTGGAATTCTAGCGAGAACTTCAATGAGAACGATTTTTTTCTTCTTTATTAACAACTTAAATGAGTTTTATTTCTATTAATATGTAAGAAGGATTTTCGATATAACTCTTGAAGTTATAGCAAAAAAATTTATTGCATTTTTTTAAATAAATAGTGTTTTTTTACTTTCCTAAATTTCGAATAAATTATTAACTCTACAAAAAATATCTTTTGAATTTTCAACTTTAGAGGAAAATGTTATTAGGATTTTCGATAAAACTCTTAGAGTTCTATCGAGAACTGCGATCAGAACTGTTGTGCGACTTTTTGTTCTTTTCACTATATAGGACACGAGTTCTAATTTTTCGAATATCTCTGAATTTTCAACTTTACAGAAAAATGTTATTAGGACTTTCGATAGAACTTTTAGAGGTCCAACGAGAACTCCGATCAGAACTGCTGGGCGATTGTAAACATTTTTTTTGCAAAATTTTTATTTTTGCAGAACTTTTGCAAAATTATTAAAGACCTCTAGAAGTATGGTAGGGGTGCAGAAATATGTCTAAAACGCACAACTTCACAGGACTAATAATAATGTGTAATTCTCTTTGAAAAATAATGGAAAATTTGCTACTTAAAATTTGTTTAATTTCAGTTAAACCTCTTCAAATGTAAGTACTAGTTTATGATTTATTTGCAGTCATAGAGCACCCTACGAAATCCCGCAAATAACAGAACCCGCGGGGTCGAGAGAATGTTCAGATCACGCAAATACCGGGATTAAAATTATCTTACGAGATTGCATTCCCTATCTGTACGCAATATAAGCAGTATATATATATGCACTGAAGATTATATTTACATCCGTAGTATGACGGATACTTAATTCACACCATTCATACGCCAAATAGACAAATGTTTCTAATTTGTATATGCTATGAGTGAGTTTATATGGGATGGTTGAAAAGCGTTTGGCGGGAAAATTGCAAAGATCGGTTAGAAAAACGAAAGATATAATATTTATTATGTATTAAACGTTAAAGTCATAATTGAGGTTTTATTAGGAAACTAAACGGTTAAATTGATTCAATGCCTATATACACATTATAATAACCTTCAAATATTTACTCACATACAACTGGAAAAGATTGTTTTTAATACTAAAAAATATGCAAATTATTTTAGTGTTTTTCCATGAACTTGTATTATAAGAACGCGTACGAGTACGTATTTTTTCAAAACTAACCGTTAAAAGAATTTATTAAACGAATTGAATACAAGGTCAAAATAGACCATAAATTAATTCTTTCTTATAACTCGTTAGTAGTAGAACAATAGTAAAAACATCTAATAGCCAACCAAAGTAAATTATTTAATTAATTTACACAGGTGTCCATAAAACGTTTTTGCCAATAACATTACACTTTATAAAAGGGGTTATTATATCTATTTTTCTACTGTGAAATTAGTACGTTTCGCAGTTAATACGATTTTCAAAACCGAAAATGATCTCTCCACATAACAGTTGGTGATGGGAGCATATTTAAAAACAGATGCTGGACAGTTCAACTTGTTCCATAAGGTATTGGAAGCTATAAGAGCATTGCATAGATCAGAAATAAACTCATTTCTCATATCTGAATTAACAGTATTAATAATGTAGATTTGTCTTTCAGTCAGCTTAACAGAACATTGGTGATTTCATGCTGTTCCAAGTTTGAAATTTTTTTTACATAAAAACTAGAATGTAAATAGGCACTAAATAAACAATAAGCAGAAAATAAATATAGGTGTCAAAAGCACCCCTAGTATTAATTCAATATGTACGTATTTACACTTTTCACGAAAGATTTACAAAACAACATTTCCTTTTTGGAATCAAATATTTCATAGCATCCAGTTTCAAAGCTGGCGAGTTGTATTGGTCGGTGACCAATACAACTCGGATCGTGACGAAATGATATAAAAATTGAATTGTTTACTCTATCTTTATTAAAAAAACAATATTTTGCAATATGTCCATATTTCTTACAAGGAAAACATAACGGTTTTCCATCTTCGTCTGCAACTGGTAATTTCTTATGTGATTGGTTATTTAAATTATGTTTCGCTTGATTTCTCACTTCATTTTTCTTGTCCAATTTTCCTTTCATTTATATCTGGTTTTAGTCTTTCTAGTCGTGCTTTATCAATCCTTTCACAATCATGTAAATCCTTTATTAGCTCATCATCATATTTGTGATCACGTGCCTTTGCTGTTGCACATAAATTTTTATCATATAACCCTATTAATATCTGTTCTATAGTCTCCTTGAATTTAAAATGTAATTCTTGACACAATAGTAATTTATCATAGAAATAATCATTTGATGGTTCCTGTTTTCCTTGAATTCTTTTACTCATTCTTTTCCATTTCTCGGGTAAACCTTCGTCTACAATAAAAGTTTTATTTTTTGAAATCAGTAAATGTTTCTATTGATCCCTCCCTAGCTTTGTACCAATTTTTTGCAGCTCCTATCATATTTGATCTAGCTACCTCTAGGGCAAATGAATCGGGCTATATACGTAAAATCTTCATGCTTGTTATTTTCCCAATCCATTCTTTGGCATTTTTATTTCCATCAAAACTTGCCACATTTTTTGTAATGTCTGGCAAGACATGATTTTTATTTCGACACTGTCCTTTTTCTGAATTTTCCAAATGTGCTTTTAAATTGAGAGCGAGATGACGTGATAAAGTGGTAGAACATTTTACAGACACTGGGTGGCTCCAGTGGCTCTTAACAAGCTGATTATTAAGTTTACGAAGCCAATTATTTGAGCGCCAATGGGATGTATTGTATAAGAAAAGCTACGCGTAACACGCTATAAACTTTGCTAGAATAACTTGATCAGAAAATGATAATTTCTATTTATTAAACATTCTGTTTATAACAGACTGTTAGTGTATAGAGAGAGAAATGTCACTGTCGGACTTGTAGTTTATGAGAACTATATAACACTTTATTACTTATTTTTATATATTTCAACGAACATATAAACAGGACGTATATAATATTCATTTATGCTCTTCTAGTGGTTATGCCTGTGTTTTTATTACAGAACAAATATCCGGCAAGTTAGAATACGAATACTGGACCACTATAATCGGTTTAAAATGCCAAATAGACACTGTTCTTGTTTAGACAAAGATTTTGTTTTATAAATTACTAGCTGGCCTAGCAGACTTTGTTCTGCTCTTTCCTAGGTAGCGCGATGAGTTTGATTTGGTTAAAGTCCTAATCACTAAGGACCGGACGTATCAGGCCGAAATTACGACGGACAAAAAAAATAATGTATAACATCACGCAGTTACTGAATATCACTATTCATATGGTGAACTGCACATCTGTTTTCATCGAGAAAACGGACAGCAAAAAAGTGGATTTTACTGTTAAATTCATTTCTTCATCGGCGTAAGTAGAAGCGTAAGGAGTTTTTAAAATGTATTCTATTTATCTTATATTTCATAAGATAATTAAAGTACGGAGAGTTTACTCGACTTGAACTAAAAATTGGGAAAATAATAAAGTATTTTGTATTTTATAGATCACCACCCACTTGTTATCCAATTATATAAATAAAATTAAAAACTCTTTAAAAATACAAAATTTCAATATTGGGCGATGAGTCATCGGCCTCTCGTGTCCGGTCTCTACTAATCACTTCGGTTTATGAATATAAAATGTATGAATAACTCGACCATAGCACTATCTATCGGGTCCAGAATATAAGTCATTTTGGTTCATAAATATAGAACTTGTTAATAACTTGGCTACAGCGCCACCTATCGCATCCGAGCATAGCTACGAACCATAGTCTGCACAAAACAAACATATTGTATGAATATGACCTCAATCGGTCAAGTCGTTCAGAAGTTACACGATCACAAACAGAAGCAGCAACGATTATGTGTATAATAAAGAATGGCTACGTGCGCAAATGTCGTTTGATAGCTGATTGTCGAATTGTGAATCAAGCCAATCGGTTATATAGTGAGGAATAATTAATAGATATATAGAAATAAAATAAATACATTTGTTGGAGAGATCGCGAAATAACACAAAAGTAAAAACAATTGTAATTTTATTTTAATCTAGGTTGGAATGCGTTTTTCCAGATTTTCCTACAGATCTTTCAGATTTCTTTTCAATTGAAAACATTCAATTAAATTATTTTCATCGCGGGGTATAACGAACAAAACAAAAAAGGAATCAACCAAAGATGTCTTTCCTATCGTTAGTTATGGTCTGGAATTCATACAAAATTCCTATAGAAAAAATGAGGTGTGGCCATCACACGACTTTTTTTGTACCTATGAGCGTTTCAAATTATACACAAGTTATTCTGAATTGTTTTAAATACTTTTATCTTATAAAAATAAACCTGTAAGTGTGTTACTTCAAGTTCAAATTTTAAGAATTTTTTATACAAAAAATATTCAAAATCCTATTCTAAATACTCCTATTCTCTTAATAAATCGCTATAGAATGCATACTTTGCAAGATATTCGAAGAAAAGTGCTACTCGCTAAGAGTAGAAATGTTACTTCCGGTCCGAATCTTGAAATTTCATTTATACAAAAAATATTCCAAATCCAGTTCTAATTACTTTTGTACTCTCGACAAATATGTATAGAATGCATAATTTACGACATATTTGCAAAAATTCGCTTTTCGATATGAGTAAAAGTGTTAGTTCCGGTCCGAATTTTGAATTTTTTTTTTATACAAAAGGTATTAAAAATTAAGTTCTAAATATTTTTATACTCGTAACGTACCTGTCTAAAAAGCATTTTCAGAGTAAAAGATATATTTCCGGTAGAAATTTCGAAAAACTTTTTTAATCAAATTCTTCTGCAATTTAATTTTGAGTACATATGAATTCTTTATAAATTTGTTTAAACTTAGTAGTTGACGATATATTTGGCAAAATTCAATTTTTTGAGACTGAAGTAAACTACTACTTCCGGTCTGCCGATTTTACTGAAAATCTAATCAGATTTCAAGAGGGAGATTTTATTCGTTAATACAAAATTTGGAATTGATACCTGTAGCGGTTTGACCGCTATTGTGGTCACACACAGGCAGACAGACACACACAGAGACATTTTTTAAAAACCACTATTTCGGTATCAGGGGACTTCAAAACGTGGACATCTGTAAAAATCTCGAGGTCAAAAATTTTCATCATCACAATACTTCCTTATACTACATATAAGAAAGTAAAAAATTAGGTGTGGCCACCACGCGACTTTCTTATACGTATGTTCGTTTCAAATTAAAGAGTTTTGAACTTTTTGTATATAAAATTCTCTTAATAAATCTCTATAGAATGCATACTTCGTGAGATACTCGAAGGAATTTAAAGTGCTACTCGCTAAGAGTAAAAGTGTTACTTCCTGTCCGAATTTTGAAATTTCATTTATACAAAAAATATATCAAAACCAACTCTAAATACTTTTGTACTCTTCACAAATATTTATAGAATGCATAATTTACGACATATTGGCAAAAAATCGTTATTTGATAAGAGTAAAAGTGATACTTCCGGTCCGAATTTTTTTTTATACGAAAGATATTGAAAATTAAGTTCTAAATACTTTTATATTCGTGGTGTACCTGTTTAAAAAGCATGACTTGCAAAATATTTGCAAAAAACTGATTTTCGATAAGAGTAAAAGACCTACTTCCGGTAGGAATTTCGAAAAACTTTTTTAATAAAATTGTTCACAATTTCAATTTTAAGTACATATGAATTCTTTATAAATTTGTCTAAACTCAGTAGTTGACGAAATATTGGCAAAATTCGATTTTTTCACTGAAGTAAACTACTACTTCCGGTCTGCAGATTTTATTGAAAATCTAATCAGTTCTCAAGAGGGTGATTATACTACTAAATGCAAAATTTGGAATAGGTAGCTATAGCGGTTTGACCGCTATCGTGGTCACATACACAAAGACAGACAGACAGACAGAAATTTTTTAAAAACCACTTTTTGGTATCAGGGGACTTCAAAACCTGGACATCTGCAAAAATCTCGAGGTCGATCATCACAGTACTTCCTTATACTACGTATAAGAAAGTAAAAGCACTTTCAGTTTTTCAGAATTTTTCAATGTTCCGCGCAAATTTTCCAATTGTTGTTACCCTAAAAACCATAAACCTAAAAGAAATAAATTACTTGGGTTAATGATTAAGAGTAACTAAGTTTGGCATCCCATCTATATAAACGGCGTTTAAAAAAATTAATAGAGTTTTATATATTTTAAGCGATATGATAGTTATTACCATATATGTACTATACTTTGCTTATTTTCACTCTGTGGTGACATATGGTGTATTATTTTGGAGCACATCTTCCAATTACAAAGCAAATTTTATTTTACTGAATTATTTAACACATGCAGCGATTCATTTTTGACTTTACAAAATTCAACTGTCTTCAATATATGTATACCTATATCTCCTTGCATGCTATATTGACGAAAATAAAATTAAATATATATGAAATGCTAATGTTCATCAATGTAATACTCGACACAGTAATCATATCAGGAAAAGTTCTATAAGGTTTTCATTTAATCGAATCAGCATTATATAAGAATAGAAAATCATTTTGAAGGTTTTAATCACGATATGTTTAAGTTTAAATTCAAGAATATTTGAAAAACAGTGTTACTATTATTTAGAGGAATTGGATTCTGAATGCTACGATTTAAAATAGATATATAAAAATGGATTTTAATTTATCAACAATAATATTCAAAAGTGACAGTGGTTGCTTTAGAATCTTAATTGAATTTTATTATGTCTTGATTAAATGATCAGTAATAATCTGAATATATTAATCATAATTTACAAATTTCTGTTTATACAGCCAGATTCACAAGACAATATATTTCACGTTTGTCTCATGTTCTGCAGTAATCTTCTCTCTGATTGTAAAAGCAAAAATGTAGTGATTTTTCCTCACAGCTGTTAATGCCCCAGATGATTATTGTGGAATATTCAGCTTTGGGTTATTGTTACGAGGGCGTATTTTTATGTTATCTACCTAGCCATGAAAAAAGCACATAAGAGAACAAAAAAAATATTTTTCTAGATAACTCCCTTCAACACTAATACACTTATTCCATCTTTTTTCCAGTTGCCCCATACCCTCAGAAAAAAATTGCTTCGGTAACCCCGCAAAATATTCTTCAACAGCTTCTCTGAGTTCTTCATCAGAAGCAAACCGCTTTCCTCTGAGATGCTTTTTTAAATTTTTGAATAAGAAGAAGTCTGACGGAGCTAGGTCGGGGCTATAAGGTGGATGCCTTAACTGTATAAACCCACAGTCATTGATTATCTGCTGAACCTTGTTTGCCTTTTGAACCCGACAATTGTCGTGCAGCAACAAGTTCTTTTGTGGATAAGAATGCGGGCGTTCTTCCTCCAGAGCAGTTTTTAAATTTTTAATTGTGTTTCCGTAGGCCTCTCCATTTATGGAAGACCCTCTCGGCATATATTCAATTAGCAAAACTCCTTCAGCATCAGCAGAAAACAGTTGCCATCAGTTTTTTTCCAGAAAATTGTGTCTTTGCCTTTTTTGGTGGTGGAGAGCCCTTATGAACCCACTGCATGGATTCTTGTTTAGTAGGAGGGTCCCAGTAATATACCCAAGTCTCATCCCCGGTAATAATTCGAGATAAAAATGTTTTGTCCCTCTCCAACTTGACCAAATTTTCTTGAGAAACTTCTTTTCTGGACAGCTTTTGTTCAGGTGTAAGCAATCTGGGTATCCACCGTGCAGACACCTTCTTCATAACCAAATCGTCAGGCAAAATTTTGAGAACACTCGTTTCGGATATACAGACTTCATTGGCAATGACAGAGATCTTTACATGCCGATCTTTCAGTACCAAATTTTCGACTTTTCGCACAATGTTTTCAGTTCGAGCTTCAACGGGTCGTCCGGACTTTGGGTCATCATTGATTGACTCTCGGCCCCATCGAAAGAGTTTAGAGCAATATTTTACTTGGAAATAAGATGGTGTATCTTCCCCATATACAGCAACCATTCTTTCATGAATTGCTTTTGGACCATTGCTTTCCTTTGTCAGGGACTTTATTACGCTGCGATGTTCAACTTTAGTTTCACTCATTTTATCGAGAAATGGACCATCTCAAATCTCTATACACAGCATAAACTAAACACAACTTAGCACATGTACTTCTAACAGTGACAGCAATTTTTCAATCATTTGTTTGACGTCGTCACTCTTTTGTTTCATAGCTAGGTAGATAACATAAAAATACGCCTTCGTATTATCATTAATTACTATTATATCTACTAATTGTGTGCCTATATTCCATGACATTAGCAAATGAAGTATGTGCGTTTTTATTCATCTTGACTTTCTTCAGTAAATCAACTTGCAAAATCCCGACTAAAATTTGTCGTTCCCCATAATAAAGAAAAACAATTATTTGCACTTTCAATTAAAAAGATTTCGTACTAGATGCTTAAATATTCTGATATACAATAAATGAGTAGATTGGTACAAATATCAGTCCTAATTTAGCATTTTGGTTATTTTGTGTAAATATTATAAGGAATATGACAGAAATAATTACGCAATACTATTTTGTAATCAATGTAAATAGAAATGTTAAATAGTAAATAAAAGAGAAGGCTTACTAACATTCTAAAAGATTAACATTATTATTCCATTGTAAAGAGTATTTACTGGTAAATTATAAACTAAGAACCGATAAATTTCAGAAAATATGTCTTAAAAGTGAAACTTGCTGTCATACTGTTAATACTATGGTGAAATGCATTGAAATTTATATGTTTATACTGAAAACATTTTGAGCATCCAGTGAAATTTATTCGGAATTACCTTTGAGGAATGTGGCGCAGCTATTTGCATCATTTCGCTTTAAAATAATGCCCTCCAGTAGGTGCTTATAATTATCTAGACGTTAAAATATTATATACGAGCGAAACACTTAAACTCACTTGACTATTTCCAATGCATAAATTGTACTTAAATTGCAATAACATTTACTTGTTACTATTTGCCTCCCGTATTTATTACGGGAGTATTTCTCATCTGCCATCGCCGTAAATTGTTCTGATCAAGAAAAAGAAATCAACAGTCTTTACAGTCAATAAACCATCATCACGATTCAAGGAATATGATCTATAAATAGACGAAACGCACCACGTTTCTCGAACACACAACAGGCAGAAAGCATCAACACACTGCATATACGTATGTGTTGTATATGCAGTCAGTCAGAATCAAATTCGTACATTTAATAACTTTTAAATACAGGGTCGGGCAAGAAGAGAGGAACAC
Source organism: Amphimallon solstitiale (assembly GCA_963170755.1). Lineage (NCBI taxonomy): Eukaryota > Metazoa > Arthropoda > Insecta > Coleoptera > Scarabaeidae > Amphimallon > Amphimallon solstitiale. Next base: position 26,678,194 of record OY720683.1, read on the forward strand.
CGAATTTATGGCTTAACTAGTACTTTTTCAAAAATTTAACCTAGATTAAAGTTTTTGTATATTTTATGTATTATTTATTGGTGTTTGCAGATTTTCCGTTTTTGTCACATTTTTGGAGGTATGATGTCACCGGATAGTATTTTAAATGAATCACCCTGTATTTATATTTTTTTGAGTATGTATTTTTTTCCTGAATTCACTAATACCAGGTTTAGTGGGTCTCTGACTTATGGTTTCATAAGAAAAAAATGAAATGTAATGGCACCAAAATATTTATTTAATAAAAAACGAACGACAATAACTGACAGTATCCTAATCTGTCAACAAATGACCTTAGTAAATTTTGTATCATTTCAGGCGTTGTACTATTTTGTACCGCCGCTCTGATTCGATCTTTTAGTTCTTGAAGAGTTTGAGGTAAATCCTTATAAACTATCGACTTTAAATGGCCCCACAGAAAAAAATCCAGGGGAGATAAATCCGGTGACCTCGGCGGCCACTCAATATAGCCCCTTCGGCCCACCCATCTCTGCGGAAATACTGTGTTCAGGTGTTCCCTAACCCTAGCCGCATAATGAGGTGGAGCACCATCCTGCTGAAACCAAATTTCTTCTGATAACTGTAGCTGATTAATACGATTGGGAAACAAACGAATTAATTCTGGAACTATCTGATCGCGTAAAAGTTTGTAAATATCTATCACCATTTAATGTTTCTTCTATAAAAAAAGGTCCAATTGTATTTTCTCTAACTATTCGACCCCAGTTCACTTTTTGTTGATCTTGTGTGTGACCTTCTTCCATCCAGTGCGGATTATTATCCGACCAATACCGGCAATTATGTCGATTTACAAATCCGTTTAGGCAAAATGTTGCTTCATCGGAAAACACAATGTTATTCATAAACATATTATTCATAACATTTAAATTCATGATGTCTTCGTAAAACTGCATTCGTTTATCAGGATCATCTTCATTTAATGCTTGGTGTAATTGCACTTTATAAGGATGAAATCTATTTCCTTTAAGTATCCTTCTTACAGATCTCTCACTAATATCGTTATTTATTGCAAGTTATGATATTGAATTTTTAGGTTGTTCGTGTACACTTAGAATTACATAAAGTACATTATCTTCATTTGTAGCTGTCCTCTTTCGTCCATTACAGGGAATATTTTTTACACTGCCAGTTTCGTTAAATTTTTGTAAATTCCGAGACACTGTTGACTTTGAAATTGGAGAAATTCTGTCAGGATATATAGCATTAAATAAATCAGCGGCTTCTTGTAAAGATCTCTTTCTATCTCCAAAACCAACAATCATCAATAAAATAATTCTTTCACGTTCACTTAGTTGAGACATGACTAATAATGTATTAATGTCAAATAATTTGTAAAATCAAATGTGATAAAAGAACTTAAACAAACTGGAGTTTTTGTAACTAATAGTGTTATTCGAATGTACGTTTTTACTTTGACAGAACTCAGAAAAAAATATTGTAGATAAAAAGTTTTTGATATACCTACTGCGATAGTTACTTAGGGCCGATATCACAATAAAAGTTAATGCTGCATTAAAAGTTCATGTCACCTTTAAGCGAGAAATGAATTTGATAATCATTTGTTAAAGTTAATGGACGCTTTAATGAATAGAATTTTTAGTTATTGTCGTTCGTTTTTTATTAAATAAATATTTAGGTACCATTGCATTTTTTTTTTATGAAACCGTATGTCAGAGACCAACTAAACCTGGTATTAGTGAATTCAGGAAAAAAAATATCTACTCAAAAAAAAAAGAATATAAATAGAGGGTGATTCATTTAAAATACTATCCGGCGACATCATACCTTCAAAAATGTGACAAAAACGGAAAATCTGCAAACACCAATAAATAATACATAAAATATACAAAAACTTTAATTTAGATTAAATTTTCGAAAAAGTGCTAGTTAAGCCATAATTTCGGTGCTCCGCTCTTTTTGCCCGACCCTGTATATTTTCCTCTGTATAGTAACACATTACGTTTCTTACTTTGTCTACTTACAATTAGATATGAAAGAAAAGAATTTGAAGAAAAGTAATATTTTATTTTTCAACATATGATCCATTAACGGTCACAAATCTCTGTGAACCTTTCTTCAATAAGGATATGTCTTCAAAAAAGAATTCCGTGATAAGTCCTCAAAAAACTCCGCCGCTCCTTTCAGCAAGTCATTGAAAGAAAAACGAGGTCTGTCCACTCAAGAGCGTTTTGAATTTAGAAAAAAGGTAATAAATAGTCGGCGCCATATCTAGTCTGTAAAACTTGACGAGCTTTGTGAACGCTGCAATTGTTATGAAGCAGCGTCATTAGGCAGTTATGAGGTTTTTTTCGCTCTATGATTTCTTCTATTTTATAATTATTTCTTATAGACTTTTCTTGTAATTGAAAACCTTATTTCATGTATTCAATCAATAAGATTCCTTCCGTATCCCAAAACACCTTCGCCATGAACTTCTTGATGAGTTTTGTGTTGTTGCTTTTTTAGCCGCAGATTTCCCTTGTAAATCTACAGCACGGATTCTTGGTTTGTCTGTGGATCAAAGTAATACACACACGTTTTATCACCCGTTATAATTTTCGAAAGAAGCTCTTCGACGATAGCCAAAGCGACTTTTCTTCGCAAATGTATTGCCAAAACAGTTTTTGTTTGGGAGAAAACAATGCTGGAGACCAATGTGCTCAAAACCAATTAATTCCTAAATCTTCACCCAAAATTTTAATACTGCAGCTTCTGATATCCCTATTTATGAATTACTGAAATTATTTTTCTTCGATCAGCCAAGAATTAGGCCTCAAATCTCTTGATGTTTTTGCATCTTCAATTGATTTCCTACCCTATGAAAATTGTTTGGCCCTAAATGTGATCGTAAGAAATGACTATTACTCATCCTCTGGCAAATGCTCTTCTCTATGTTTTCCTTCTGAAATTTAATTACGCTTCAATGTTTCTCATTTTTTCTTAGTTAAGGCCTACACAAAACAACACTACACCTTGGTTGTGAACCAAATTAGGTCAATACACAACAAAATATCACACCAAGTTGACAGTAAAAATTTGCAATTGTCATTTCTTTTGGCCATGGCTAGATAAATAATGTAAAAATCTCCTTTCAAAATGTTTAAATTTTTGATATCATGCTGAGTTATTTCATCTTAAATTGCCTTATTATAAAATATGGGGTCTCAATAAGACCAGACCATACTTACCGAAAGAGAATTAATAATTTGCCATTTTAGGAGTGGTAAATCATAGAGTTAAATAGGCAAAATGGTCAACAAATGTCATCGTAGAGGCTATAAGAATGAAAATAGAAATAAAGTTAGAATAAGACCAACAAAACGTGTTAATGAATATAATAAACAGTGAATTTTATGAAAAGTTGAAGAAAACCTAAAAATTTCTACTCCAAAGTTGACGAACCTGGTAGAAAGATATCTCAAAAACACTGGGGCTGTTAAGTTAACAGAGAAAAAGGATTTTGAGTTTTGAAAAGGGATAATTTCCACGAATGACAGCAAGTTCAACATTACTGGAGCGGGATAGACAGTGAGAGAGATGGACAATGCAGTCATAATAAAGCCTGAAAATTTTTGATACACTGGTGTGTATCTGCGAAATACTAACATACTATCAAAATATATGGAGATATATATTTTCAAATAACATTTAAAACAAGGCCATAAGAAATCAATTAAATTTTATCACTATAATCACCCAAAGCATAAAGCACAAAAAGTCAAATTCTGATTCCATAATAATTCTTTACAAGTTATGGTAACCACAGTTTTCAGATCTCAGTGTTATTTTGAATTTAAGGAGCTTGCTAAAAATTACGATACGACAGCACGATTGTCAAAATATTGTGAGAAACTGGTGAGGTCGGTGCTCAATAGGTTAAAAAACTTGATATTAAATATTTTTTTTAAAAGTTTAATTTTATAGTTTAGTACAGTTTTTATATGGCAGCTTTATATTATTATTAGGGTGCGGACACGAACGGTTGATGACTCATCGCCCATGGGCGCACTATTGAAATGTGGTATTTTTAAAGAGGTTTTAATTTTATTTATATATATAATTGGATAACAAGTGGCTGGTGATCTATAAAATACAAAATACCTTATTATTTGTTCATTTTCTCTTCTGTAAGACTTGTTCTCTTTGAATTAAGTAAATCCTTGTAGATAGAAAACGTCATTTCTACATCGCAACTGGTTATAGGTGCGTACTGGAAATATTCTTTTATGTCAGCGTATTTAGCATACACAATTGCCGCAATGTTATTAAATCTGGATATATATAAAAAAACTGCGTCTAACTTATGCCGAAGGCCACATCCGAAGTCACTTGGAATACTTTTGAAATTAGTAATAGCCCACATGTAATGTGGTTAATCCATCTTTTAATTTGAGATTTCGATTTTCAAAATATGTGATTAGTTTAGGCAAGTTTCCAAAGTGTTCCTGAAGGAATAACAACTGATTTTTTAAATTTGGGATTTGTGTTAGTTCCTTGCACTCAGAAATACTTCGAGCATCGTCATTTAAACATGTAACGAAATTTTGTAAACTATCGAAATTCTCTGCATAAAAACTATTTCTGTAGGTATGTTTTAGCAAAGCTAAGTGACGAACGTGCGATATTTTGGCATTCTGTAACGATATTTTACAGACTTTGTAATAAATTTCGGAATCACTGACAATTCATTTTCATATCAGAAAAAGTAACATAAACAACGTTCTAGATCTAAATAAATTATAACTAAAAATGTACGCCTATGTTATTAAAACTAAACGAAATTCAGTGCACACTTACGTCAAGATAATTGGGAGAAGTCGATTCAATAAACCCGTATTAAACAGACTATTTACGAAGTACGTAATTAACAATCAAAACAATGAAAAAACGAAACTAACGTAAGTATGAATGAAAATTTTATTTCTCTTGCGAAATATAAGGTAAATATAATAAATTTTAAAAACCCCTCACGCTCCTATCTACGCCGATAACAAAAGGATTTTACTCATAATTTCCTTATTTTATGGGCATTTTTTGCTCTCATTCTCGGGCACTTCTCGGGCATAAACACCCCCATATGAATTAGTGCTATTCAGTAAGCGTGTGTTGTTTACATTATTTCTTTGCTCCGTTGTAACTTCGTCGTAGTTTAAACCGGTCATGTCCGCGCCCTAATTACAATATAAAACAAATAAACTATATGAGGTGTACGAGTTTTATTTTGAATGACTATACATTAGTAAGTACGTCGTCTTTGTCCTCTCTTCATACTTTATACAATACGGCATAGCCATCCGAGACTTGAACTTCATATACCTAGTTAAAGCTGAAGAAGGAAGGAACGTTTCGATTTGTCGCTTTCACTTTTCGATTTGTTTCTGCTCTCGTCAGCATTGGCAGTGGTAAAATTAAATGTCCCCGTCTAAAAATAGGCTGGACGACGCATAAATTCAGTTTGTTCAATTCGAACGAGCTTTTATTAACAGACACATTACTAATTTTAATAACCTCTTTTCATGTTTTAAGTGTTACATGTTTCACAATGGCACTTAAACTGCTTGACTGTACGTGCGCGAAAATTTATAGTTTTAATGTGATGGAAAGTGTTATTATACATATACATGTTCAATGAAATACAAAGTTTCTTTATTGCTGATGTTCAAGGTAACGCATGGAAAACAAATATAGTCCTGTCAATCCGCGCTTTTAAAAAAATCAACCTTTCATATTGGGTATGCAACAATTCTTTTTGAGGGGTTTTGTAGGGGATCGGTCGCAAAATTAAAACGCAATTTTCGGTAGTGATGGGTAAGAAAGAGGGAATACAAGTGAATTTTTAATGAAACTAGATAGACTCGGTTTTTGTCGACTCTCTGGGAAACCGGTAAGCAACATGGTGTTGCCAAAGAGACGAAAAAACACAAGCTTTATCTACTCTCATTAAAAATGTACTGTCATCACTTTCTGGGATTGGTGGTGTTATCATTCGCCGGTCATCTTGATTATAATGGTCTAATTAGTTTTTTAATTTGTCTCTGTAACCGTGGGGCCGTCAAAACTTTTATGAAAAGGATTTTTGTATTTGATATAAAATATCTAATGAATCAGAATTATTTAGAACAATAAAAGGAGTTAGACAAGAAGGAGGGCTTATCCCATTGCTGTTCATCACAAAGGACCAAAACTATGTTTAATATTATATAGGAAAGTGAAGTTTTTCGAGATCACACATACTGCGATTTTGCCGATGATGTGATATCCACATAAATAGTGAGAATAACCTGATACTTTGAATAATGTATTGAAGAAAAAGAGACTGAAATTAAATAAGTCGAAAAAAAAGGAATGATGGTAGCCAGAAAAAGAGAATATAAAAATAGGATGGGTATAGACGAAACAAAATTGGAACAGGTGAACACATTTAAGTATTTAGGTACAGCTCTGAAAGAAAATAGGAACGACCATATCTTAATAAATCAAGAAATACAACAGGCCAACAATCTATATTCTGCTATGATTAGAGAATTCATTAACTCAAAACAAATAGCAAAAGAAAATGAAAGTATGTAATCATAATTTACGAATGCGAATCTGAAGTATTATTAGCCAAGCAAGAAAACAACTTGTAGGCTGCAGAGATGCAGAGTTAAGAGAGTGACGAAAGGAGATAGAATAATTCGGTGCAATATTTGTAGAACTAATGCAATTATGTTGGGGAAGCCACCTGCTAAGAAGAGGAGAGAATACTCCAGCAAAGATTAGGAAGCAAGAAGTTAAGGTAAGGGAATCACAAGCAGGCTAAGACAAACTTGGAATAATGTTTTCGGAAACATTTTGAAAAAAGTTGCAGAGTCTAGACAGAAGCCAAGAAACAAAGCATCATATTTCCTTAATATTTCATTTCCATATCTCAGTTCACACATTAAAAGTATTGTAAAATAACTGCAAATTTTTAATAGAAAAGAAAAAACAGGACATTAAAATCACACAACAGTAAAAGAGCCTGTCACATGCCCAACATTTAGACCGATAAACTTAGATAGAAGTAAAAGTCTCAAGAAACAGAAATTTATTTTATATCTTAGAAAAATCTTTGTTCTCAACAATGGAAAATTGTCTATGAAGATTTTATTTTTAACAAGACGAAGCTGACTGATATATGTCAAAAAGATTGAGACTTTTTGGAACAAACAAAGGTAAAAGCTGCAATAACGTGAGATTTCATTACTGAGCAAGACTGCTAGTGTTACCATCGATCCCTCCGGTTTGAATTATCCCGACGTTGTTTGACTGGAACCATGTTCATACTATTTTCGCCCCTCCAGACATGAATCTCACAGAAGCTCTGTTTGTCATTAGACTGGGTCGATTCAAAAACCTTTGTAGCCCTTTATCTCAAAAGGCCAGGTCTCTTGAATCAAGCGATATATCATTTTGTGACATTAATTTTGGGAAAGGAGGGGGGGGGGGATCTGCGGACAGGAGTCACGTTTCGAAAAGGGTTTTTTGATTAAAAGCAAAACTAAATTGAGATATCAGAATACGAAAGCCTTTGCCAATCCTCTTCGGCTTCTTGTGTTAGTTTTTCTTGCTGATACTTTCGAACACCTAAATATCTTAAACAGTGGTTTAAGATATTTAGGCCGCAATGTTAATATAACAACAGCCACAGAGAAAATTAAGAAATTTATGAGAATCCTTGGCTTTGGAAAACTTCAAACGAGAAAAAGAATTTTGATTTATTTCAGTGGGTTAAAGAACTCATAGAAGATGGGTACAATAAGTACAGTATGATTAATTATGAGCAATTTTTTTTGGACGTGCGAGTTACTTTGTGCAATTTATAAGAACAGCTTTGTGAATATTTTCCAAATAAAATTCAAACCAGTTATGACAATTACAAACAGAATTCAATATCTCTGGACAATTCAACAAGCTAAAATTCCAACAAACATGAAAGAAAAACTTATTGCAATAGTCAGTGATGGAATATTTGATTCGATTTGCAATATCAAATTTATGAGTGTTGAGTTCCTCTTCTGGTAAAAAACAAAAGTGAGAAATCACCTGCAACTTGAAAATTTCGCATTAATATTTTTTACTTTGTAATTCACTGACTTAGTATATTCAGAAGTTATATTTTATTTAAAAGTCTCAATAAATTGTTTATTTTGGGAGTTCTTCCACGACCTCCCCAGTTTTTTAACCCCCACTTTGGAAACCACTGCAATACAGCATTAGAAAAATCGCTGAATAAATTACGTTAAGTCCATTATATTGGAATATAAAAGTATTATCGTAAAGATAAAAGTATTATCTTTCGCAATCAAGCCGTAAATATTTCAAATAATCCTCTTGAAATTGCAATTATTGTCGGTAGATTTATTTTAAGATTTTGTTGGAAAAAACGCATAATCGGTTTCAAAGATACAACCTCCACTATTAGGCGTCAATAATAATTTCGCTATATAAAACTTTGCATTGATGCCGTAGACGTTTATTAAGATTATAGCAGATAGCGCGCGTTTGAAAATGCGGCCTTGGTCATTATTTTTATTACAAATTATGAGAGAAATCCTTATACGGGCAAACGTTCTTGTTTTATAGCGACCGTGACCTTAATGGATCTTGGTACTCGCGCTAAAGAGACTCTTGATGACTTTCCTTTTCATTGACAAACACAGATTAATTGTTAACGAAATTTTACATTGAAAAAACTATATCAAAAATCAATAATGTAAGAAATGGTTTGCAATAATTTTATGCACACCGGTTGACCGAAATCCTCAGGCTTTTCTTTTAGCAGGAGTGCAACTTAAGGGTGAACATTTTTGAAAAGAATATTTTATTATCTGTAAAGATACTAAAATGTAAATGTTTGAGAATCGTGGTCACTCATGGTCAAAGTAAACAATAACAGATATATCATCGTTTGCTTTGACCATGAATTGTATATTTGTATTATTGTAAGCATAATGCGATGATGTCACATTACTATCTGATGAAGGAAAATAAACTTTACTCGATAAAATTTCGTGATTAATTGTATTGAAAGCACTGATGATGTCAAAAAAGTACCTTAACGTGATGCACAGAGCGAACAAAGCTATTTAGAAAGCAAGAGAGCTTATCAATTTATGAAATTCAGAAACTGCCTGGAAAAGTGTATTGTCACAAGGATCAGTTTTCAGACCAGTTTTGTTTCTAATACATGGACCTGAGATTACAGCATTTTATTAAATTGAGATAAGCCCTCTTTTGTCAATTATGACGATAGAGAGAACATATTAAACGGAAATGACCAGTAATTTAAGAATCATGATTTCAAAATTAATATAAAGAAACCACAATTTATTAATTTTGAAATATCCGAAAGCCATGATATACTGGGTGAGGCATTTATCTTGGAACGACTGAATATCTCGCCACCAAGGCGTTTTCGAAAAAAATGTTTCAGACAAAAGTTAGTTTATTCAGAGTGTGAATTGCAACGGCAATACTAATTTTTGAATAGGTGGATGGCTTCAAGATTATTCCAAGGTCAACTTCGTTCTTTCAAATGGAAACCTGTATTTTTCTCATCAGTTCCGCAATCTACTGAAAAAAGCAAACAACTTTTGTTCGAAAAATTATTCTGTTGGACCTTTATTTCTTGAGATATCCAACTCGAAATTTGTTTACAGTACATAGAAATCTCAAGGCAATTTGTAGGCAGTCGAATTAATTGGCCTGCGAGATCACCAGATCTTATTTCTGAGGACTTTTTCCTATAGGGTTACCTTAAGGAAAAGGTATACCAGACGCAACCAACAAGTAGAGAGGACATGAAGGAGTAGTGCATTCGAAATGCATGTAGCAATATTAAGAGATGGACTCTGTTGAGTGCGCATCAATCTTTTAAGGCGCAATTCCACTGAGGCAACATTGCACGACATGAAGCATGCTACATGTCTTCTGGTGTTGCATGTTTCTAGGTGTACGACTATATGCCACAAAGTTGAACAATGTCGCAAGCGCAACTTGACGCACAGTATCGCATGCGCTTTGTCGTCTATGATTGTAGCATGCGTCTAAACCAATTCTATTGAGGCGACTTCAGTTTGTTGCATTATGTCTTTGCAAACAGTTGCAGCCGCTGCATATTTGGTAATAACATTCAAGGTAAGTAAAATATTATTATTTTAAAAATGTTATTATTCATAAAAGTAAATATAACTACATTTTGGAAGTCACTTCTTATGATGATGAGTGATTAATTAGAAATTCGGAGAGTACTGGAAAAACCGAAAGTTCTTCTCGTGATTTTTTCGCACTGTTGTCAGGTGGCTGTACATGGCCACGAAATCTCGATTGGTCCGAAGAAACGGATGCTGCGGAGGGTGGTTTACTGCAGCTACTCATATCATAGTTCGCAGGAGGTGTGAAAGTATGATTATTAGATATATAATCGGTGTCGTATTTGCCCATAGCTGCTTCGAATAATGTATTATTTATTAAATGCTTCACGACTGTTCTTGTTCTACAGCTTAAATTTCGTAATTCATTTGCTACATGTTCGCCGTACGTTGAAAATTCATCTCTTTGACACTCATTTTTTAGAATACTCTATTCTTCTTCTTCGCGGTCCGAAGGAGATACAGAGCGCTTGTTTTTCTTTGTATTTTTCCTAGGTGCAGACAATTTTCTACCTTCCTCTTCATATGTCGTTCGTTCGGGTTTGTTGGGCGTCGCATGTTTAGGCACATTTTCAGTATCTTCAGAGTCTGGGATTAAATCGTCCTGCAGAAATATACAAATACTATTTAAGTAGCTCAAATAAATTTGTTTTGCATTTTTTTCAGATTCCGTGCACTGACGATGAGTGGAGAAAAGTAGCAAAAGATTTTGAAGTCGCCTGGAATTACCCACATTGTGTTGGAGCTTGTGACGGAAAACACATTGTCATTCAAAACCCAAAAAACAGTGGCAGTATGTTCTTTAACTACAAGGGAAGTTTCAGTATTGTTTTGATGGCCGTTGCAGACGCCAACTATAATTTCATATATGCTAATATTGGTTGTCAAGGCAGGATTTCTGACGGAGGTGTTTTTCGAGAAACGCTATTTTATAAGAAACTGGAAAAAGGCGACCTAGCATTACCTCCGCCGCAGGCACTTCCTGGCAGTAATAACTTATCGCCTTATGTGATTTTGACAGATGATGCGTTCCCCCTACTGAAACACATTATGAAACCTTTTAGCGGCTACCATAACACAGGCTCTTCTGAAAGAGTATACAACTATAGGCATTCACGCGCTCGCAGGGTAGTGGAAAATGCTTTTGGGTTGCTGGCGTCAGTATTTCGCGTTTTTAGAAAACCACTAATGATAAATGTTGAAAACGCTGAAATTATCACAAAAGCATGTATTTATCTTCATAATTTTTTGAGAAGGAGTAAAACATCGAGGCCACTACACTCTCCTCAAGGAGTATTTGACACCGAAACAAGAAATGGAAATGTTATTCCAGGAGTATGGAGGGCTGTTATACAAAGCGACACTGGTATACAGAATTTTCAACATAAAGCACGAAGGGCAACTTATGAAGCCAAAGAAGTGAGGACTGAATTTATGAGATATTTTAAATCAGATGAAGGACGTGTGCCTTGGCAGGATATTAACGCCTAAGTTAAATATATTACTAAAATTTGGATAGATATATTATTAAAACTAGTGAATAAATTAAATGATAGTATGCATTAATAATTGTTAAATTCTTATGCATTATTAAAAGAAACTTGCCGCAGAGTCCTCCCAATCACTGACAGTTGACGTTGTTGGTCTGGGTAGATCGACGTCTAATAAAAAACTTAAGAGTTCAAAAGCAAACCATTTCCCTTTGTTGTTAGGGGATGTGCCACTGTTCTTTGATTGTTGTAGTTTTTTTGGTTCACGATGGAAAGCAGAACGCAAATTCTTGATTTTCCTTTTTACATCAATCACACTACATTCATATTTACCAGCTAAATGCTTCAGCTTATCATTTTTTAATTTGTTATCTTTGTATTCCGTTATTTTATTATTCCACAATTCTGGTAAATTGTGATAATCTTCAATAAACAAAGTAGTTTTCTCAATATTCCATTCCAAGTCGCCGGATACAAGCCGCACCAATCCGTTCACTGTCGGATAATGGCAACATCGTTCGACATGCTGATTCTTGTCGAGAAGTGCCGCATGCTTACGGAAACATCAAGCAACAAGTGGTATGCGGCGCGACATTTTCGTCTTGTCGCTTCATGTTCCTTCAATTGAAAGACTACGTGCGGCATGCGTCTTCGCCGCATGCCACGTGTCGCCTAAATGTTGCCTCAGTGGAAATGCGCCTTTATAAAGCAAATTAATAAGTGCAAGTCGAAGGTCATCATTTTGAGAATCTGCTATAAAGCCTTGAAGTCTTGTGTGAAACTCTGAATTACGAATCCTATGTAGTGTAAACAAATTTCTAAGTTGAATATCTCAAGAAATAAAGGTCTAACGGAACAATTTTTCGAACAAAAGTTGTTTGTTTTCTTCCGTGGGTTGCAAAGCTGATGAGAAAGATATAGGTTTCCATTTGAGAAAACAAAGTTGACCTTGAAATAACCTTCAATCCATCTACCTAATGAAAAATAAGCATAGTCGTTGCATTTCTGCCTCTGAATCAAATAATTTTTGTCTGAAATATTTTTTTCAAAATGTGAAGCTTCATGGTATCAGTCTTGATTCAAAAATAAATATTAGCAGGAGTATTTTAATGATCCAGACTCGATAATTTGTATTTTCAATTATGTTCTTTCAATCAGGTTTATATTAATCAAGGGCGTAGCTAGGTTTTCAGGCAGTGGGCAAGGTCTTGACATATTAGGAGTCAAAGTAAATACATAATATATCGTCGCATATACTTAATTTTCAACTACAAACTACGAATTTATAAAAAATATGTTAGGTTCGCCCGCGAATGTATGATTAAGGATATTCGTTTTTATTTCTGATTTTTTGGACTTTCAGGGGGAGGAGCAAGTGCCTCCCCTCTGCCCCTCTTCCTTGCCTACGCCCTTGATATTAGTAATTTCTCATCCAAATCTATATATTCCAGAATTTCAAGCACTATGAAATTACTCAATTTGTGCAAAATTTTAACTATAGGATTTGGTAGTCAGGGGATATTTTTCACACGCGAATCAAAATACGCATAGACAAATAAGTCCTTACCAAGTAACAGTAACTGCATCTCCTCCAAAAGCAATAATGCCGGGTTTATATAAAATATCACACATCCTGGCTCTTCACTGTTCATGTTGAGAGTTCAAATCATAGTAAATCACCATTAATTGGTCCATATGCTCAGGTATTAGCAATTGTCTGCCACCGTTTATACATTGAAAACTACACTTCAATATTTACCGTTGTAAAAGGGGCATATTTAAGGTACATAAATGTTTTAGTGCCCGCACATGTATCCCCCCGTTCGGGAAAATCTACTTCTCAATTTGGCTTACAGTTTGAATTCCTGAATTGTTATTTGTTTGACATCATCAGCAGCAGTTACAGATAATCGGAAAAGGAATTGACAAAGGTCATATATAAAATATTCATGGCGTTAGTTACAGAACATTGTGGGTTGGTCGGAATAAGTGTTAGATGGCGAATGGCTACAGGTATTCTGAAATAATGTTAATGAATATTGGCTAAATCTACCTGAATACAGGTCCATAAATACTTGTTGAGCTTGTAAAATATATAAGCAGCTCCTGTTCTTATCCATATGTCCCAGCGCCCGACAACAGGTTCTGATGATAGTGGCACATGTGGTATTTTACACGAAATATATTCTTACATGCAGGTGCCTTCACAAAAGCTTTCTTGACAAAACATATCAATTTATCTGCATTTGGGTAACATTTTTTGACTTCCCCTGATACTCGATGAAGAGAATGTGCGAAACATGTAATACAAGTCATACTACCGTATGTTTGTTGTAAGAACCGACCAGCCACCTTCATATATGGCAGCGGCATCTGACCTTAATATATGCATTGCAGCTGTCACAACATCAAAAGGAGAAGGAAAAAGATTATTTCAAGAGAACCAATCCCCGGACAAACACACATTGTCATCAAGTTACTAGAACTGCCATTATATCATCACCTTAGCACGGAACATAACACCAAAAGTAGTTCAAGTTAAATCATCATTCTCATATCAAAACGATTTCAAACACGAAGTCACATTATGTGATGTTGATTCTGCATTAGTTCTTTTGAGTCTCTTAGATGCAAGTGGATGTGTCACTATCTCTCACTCCAACTAAAATATTTGCAGTATTGCATCCCTTAACATCAGTAGTTCCATCTACTCGCACCCAAATGTGTTTATCGTTTATGTCATTGACAAATGAAGTCTTAATTTCATCGTACATCAGGGACACATAATATTTTTTCAAGGTGGTTTCCGCGGACACATGCATTTCACTATATTTACCGTTAAGACAGTTTTGTAAGAATTAATAATCTCATGGTGATTTACCGTATTTTATAGAATATGACACGCTCCTATCACTTTAAGTAGATCCGAGTTAAATGCAATCTGTCGTACATATAAGCAGTTGCAGAACCAGCAGCTACGTGCTTTATGTGTATCCGACGATACATGTTTAACTACGTGGATAAATCTCTTATCCACCTTTAAAAATTATCTAGTGACGGATGTGGACGCAAAATATTTACGCAATAGAACACATGTAACTAATAAAAGTAAACAATAGATCGGACCGCTAAACATAGTGCTTACGATTTAACTGAAATACTTCCGGCGCAAAATCCCGCCCTTCAACGTCACCTAAATTCGCTGCGATAGATGCGACTACTTTTATACATGCATATGCCAAAGAGGTGACGTCGTTTGCATTGCGTTGACGAACACGAATTGGAAAAATTCGTATAGTATGTACAGCTTATTATTAATAATAATAATCTTTATTAGCCCTGAAACATTACAGTGTTTGGTTTCGACAAGAAATGCAACTAACAAAGCCAACAATTACAATCATAATACATACATATGGATCATGTGCGCCCAAAAGATTTATTCCTAAAAGCTTAGTCAGTGTTCATCACTCCTGGCCCTGACAACTGCTCTCACGGCTACTTCTGCATCAAACATACTCTCTGCAGCTGCGTAAAGGACGATGTACACACCGATTACGTATTATTGTATTACTGCTGTCACTGCGACCATTTCGAATTACATTATTCATTTAAACCCAGACCTCGACTGCCCATCCCTGATTATAACACAAATTTATATAGTGATCAAATACATGAGTTAAAAACAGCAAACACTAGAAAATCTGCAATGAAAAAAGTGTTCTTACTGGAATTGTAATAATGAATTTCACGAAATTAGGAAATGTATATTGCAATAAAAGAATATTATTACTATCGATATTACAAATTTTAGAAGAGCAAAACGATATACCCTGGAAAGACGTACAACTCAATAGTCAAGACACCTATACAAACACCTACATATCACAACCTTGGTAAGAGGAAATAGAATGCTAAAGGCAGACTACATAACAAGATTATTGGAGCATGCTGTTCCAAAGAGAATGAGAAAAGAGGAGAAAGTGATGGTCGAGACGATGAAGTGCACTTAATGTTAAATATGATGAAAAAAATTTTAGAAGATCAAAACGATATACGTACAACTCAATAGTCAAGACACCTATACAAACACCTACATATCACAACAGTGGTAAGAGTAAATAGAATTCTAAAGGCAGGCTACATAACAAGATTATTGGAGCATGCTGTTCCAAAGAGAATGAGAAAAGAGCAGGAAGTGATGGTAGAGACGAGGAAGTGAGTGTTAAATATGATGAAAAAACAGGCTGAACACATGGTGAAGGATACAAAACCAATCCCTGGATCAACTCGGCATTTAGATCTGGAATGAACCGCCAAGACTTTGGTTACCTGTATAAAATGTCTATAAAAATATAATCATCTGAATTAACTTTTTTTAACTTTTTGTACAGAGAGCTACAACCACCCACATTTTAGCTCGGTATGTAGATTTGGATATATAAACCTCCACGACATTGGAAAGCCTGTATAAAGTGCCTTTAAATATATAATCATCTAAATTTACCTTTTTTAACTTTCTGAACAGACAGGCCGAATTCATCAAACCACAACCATCATTTATTTTCTGCTTTTTTTAAACGAATCGCAGCTGTCACAACATCAAAAGGAGAAAGAAAAAACATTATTTTAAAAGAACCAATCGCCGGACAAACACATATGGTCATCAAGTTACTTGAACTCCCATTATATCATCACCTTAACACAGAACATTATAACCAAAAGTAGTTCAAGTTAAATCATCATTCCCATATCACATTGCAGTGCATGCTTGTTTAAAATTTACGCGACATTGATTAATCCTTATACGGATCATTGAAGGGTAACTTGTTCGTTTGACCCGAACGAAAAATTTCAGAACGCAATCCAGTAAAGTAAGGCGGTTTTTCATGAAAGTCAGTTGTCGCATTGTGCGGGCTTGTTTAATAGTGCGTGAATTTGAGTTAGAATACTGACAGTTCTACACAATGTTGCACGGTAAATATAATTTAATCGATTATGTAACTGAAGCAAATTTACTTATATGTGTATATACTTTGCATAAATCGTCGGGTTTTTATGCTTTAGCCTATACACATATAAGTTTCAATCATTTTTCAACAATACCTTGCTGAAGAAATAACAGAGTAATCTAATCTATTTTCATATAAAGAAAGAAGGACTAATTCTTTACATATATTTTATTTAAGAACACACAACAAATACCTTTCGGTTTTTTATTTATTTACAATAACTTATTTTTATCTTCTACCCTTAATAATAATGTTGAAAAGAAATTAAATAGGTACTTCTAGTAAGCTTTGAAATGAAATAAACTTTGGAGTTAATATATTTCACTTAATTAATTTTTTATGAGTAGAGTCGAAACAAATAGAATCAATCACGGTCATTTCAAATGGTACTATCAGAGCCAAGAGGTTTATATCAAATTTAATTTCTTATAACCTAAAAATTACATTTCGAAAGGATCGTATTTCGTTTTTCGTAAAAGTTATTTGTTTTTCAAAATAAATAAATGTAATATTTGTAATTTTTATGGTAAAGGAATGCGATCCATCTCTGTCTATTGGGTTTATTTTATTTAATCAATTTGAGTTATTAATGCAGAATATATAACAAGTATTGTTGTTAAATTTAATATACCGGGTGTCCCAGCGAAGCGGTAAAATCCATTAAACATTAAAAATTCTAAAAATAATTAAAAGGAACGTATATTGAAATTCCACTGAAAACTACAAAAGATTACTATCTAAAAACACCTACTTTCTTAGGTTTGTGGGCGATATTGCAAAAGTTATTGCAATACACATCGCATAAATAAAATTAACCAAATGGAATTATTTTATTTTACAAATAAGTAATTTTAAAACTATTGAAGTGACAATCTTGATTATTCACGAATTATGCATAAGTTGAAAAAAAATATCGCGATTTCAGTGTTTGAAGATGTCAAAACCATCAAAATTAGATTTAAATTTATTTTACTGAAAAATATGCATTCTGAAAAACAAAGTACAGTTTGCTATTTTTAAACACAGTTATTATAGATCATCAGTCATCACCTAGCAAATTAAAACATGTGTAATAGATAAAAGGCATAAATAATATCAGTTTATTACTAAGTGAGTATAATTTGATATTAAAAATGTAAAACACATAAAAACCAATTCATTTAAAATAAATAATGATAAACAAAACTAATAAATGCTCAAAAGTATGAGGTTCTCTTCTGTATACATATGCTGTGACTCTTGCAAATTAATGATTGCATAATAGTTATTTATGTACCAAGTCAGTAAAGTGATACTTTATCGAACGAGTCTGATTTACGAGCCAAGCGAGTGAAGCGAGCGCGGCGAGTAAAAGACGAGTTCGATAAAGGTACTTTACTGACGTGGTGCATACAAAATTTTATCGCCAACCGTGAAAATTGTTAATTTAAGAAATAAAAATATAATACCTTATGACAGTTTATGACAGTGACAAACAATTTATGTTTAAAGTCATCAGTCATGGCTACTCAGACAGATATTAGCGGCAGGTAAAGTACTTTATTGTACAGTACGATAAAGTGTTTGTTTACCTCCGTAAAACGCTATGGTAACGCATCGCTTTACTGACGGTTGGCGATAAAATAAATTAATTAATTTAAATAATAAACAAGAGCAGAATCAAGCATATACTTTAGTTCTAGGCCTTATGCTAGACTAAAATCTTATAATTTTCTGCAAAAACAGTAGGTTTAGCAATTTCACACTTCACTAGCTCAGTTTTAAAATTACTAATGAATTTTTTACTCAGGGGCAAAAAATAATAACAATGTTCCTTCTCCAATATGAATGCTCTCAAGTTGTCTCCAGTTCAGATAAAATAAATAAAAATACAAAAAGAAACCTTATAATATAATTTGTTAAATTACTAATTTACAAGTAAAATAAATATATTTATAATTTACAATATCCTAAACAGTAAATTAAATCTTTGCATGTTATGATAAAATAATAAAATAAATACGACAATTATAATCAATATAATATAAAAAGAAATATCAGAAAATATTCTACTAAACATTTATCATATCTTAATTCATTTCTATTTAAATGTGAAACAATCAACATATCAAAAAAAAATTATTATATGTTATGAGTTATACTGGATTATAAATAAGTAACTAAATTATATCACTTATCGGTTGCAAATATATAAACACTAAGGTAATGGCTCTGTCTTAATTAATTCTGCTCAGCGCCTTTGCTCGCTTACGAACAGTATCACCAAATAACAAATTCACATAGTTAGGTACCCCAGGGTTCCATCCCACGAGTATGTCTTTCAACTCGTTGAACACACCCCTAACGTACGCAAGAACGTGCTCATCCCTTAATGCATATATGTCTTTAAGTTCAAAATGCCTCTGTGTATTTTAAAATATTGACTCAGTCCTGATTAGTTCTGCTCAGCGCCTTTGCTCGCTCCCGAAACAGTACCACCAGAACTAATTCGTGTTTTTAGGATTAATCAAGGCTCCATGCTATGAATGAATCACCTACTTAATTCATTGCACACATCCCTGACTTATGACCCAACACGTCAAAATTTAAATACACAAACACAATAAAGTATAAAATAAATAAAGAATATATTCACATATATAAGGAAAAATTACTAACCTCGTTCTACAACTCCAATATAAAACACCACATAAGGAATTTATCTAACACAAAAATATACAATAGAACAAAAATAAATAGCACTAAATCACCTTAATTCCTCATACAAAACTTCAAATTCATCCATATTCAAATTGTTTAGATAAATGTTTTTACACAGTAAAAATATTCTACAAAATAAAAAAAAAACTTTTAATTAACTTAATACTTTAATCTGATAAATGTTTCAAACACCAAGTGTCTATACTTTTATTTCAATTTGATAACAAATACATTCTCATTAAATCTTAAACTAAATCATTACAATTACTATAAATGTTCTACCATAACGCACGGTGTAATGACCCCGCGTTTAAAAATAAAATATCCTTTTTTTAAATAAAAAAAAACTTAACTCGCTAAAAATATTAAAATTTTATTTAAACGTAATTGTTCTAAGTACAAATAAATATCTCAGTGAAATATTACAAGTTCTAATTTATAAAAATTGTTCTAAGTTAAAATAAAATTTGATTCAGTAAAATTTAGCAACTCCCGCTTTTATCAAAATTTTTCTAAGTTCTACTAAATATCTCGGAAAAATATTATTATTAATATTAAGTCCCGAATGATAATAATTTTCCTAAGTCAAAATAAAATTTAATTCAGTAAAGGTAAAACACCCATATTCTTATTTTATTTTAAGCAGTTCGCACCTGCTTCAAAAATTCAACTTTTCTTCGCGTTCTTTCCTTATATAAACCAATTTCTTAACAAAAACGTAAGGTTATCCTCGGCACGATACCGATTCCACCTCTCCAATTACATATTTTACAGTGCTGCACCACTCGGTAAAGTGGTGTATTACTAGCCTTTCAAAAACGTAAACAAACATCTATTGGAAAATTGATTTGTTTACATCCGTGATCGTTAATCGCATCCAACGGGGAATATTGTTTTGCCGGGCCTGTCCACTGAATGTTTTCGGTCATAATATTTTCTTGCGCTGAAGCTTGCGGGAAACACTTTCTTGTGAATATTCACTTGATATACCAGGCTTATTTTAATATTAGCTTCTTGAATAAATATTACAATAACATTCTTATATAATTTTACTTAAATTAATTTAAATTTGGCAAAATACTAATTCAATAAATATTTATATACTCTGATCATGATAAAATAAATAAAATAGTATTTAATTAAATTAAATCTACAAGTGATCTTGATTATGCCATGATAGTAGCAGACGACCGTCTAAAAGCGTGACTCATACATTTGACAGCAACTGGAGGATTCAAGAAACGCGCCATAAAAGCAGGACATATACCAAAAGTATTAATTGCGGCCGCTTGTTTAATGCATTTTCCATTATTATGTTTCAAAAACTGAGGATATATTATCCGGACGTTGTGAAATATATTGATCAACAACAACTTCGCATAAAATATATGAGAATCAACAACTAAGACTCTTAATGTCCGACATACGTAAATCACACATCTCATATCTTCTGCATGAGCCAAGTATGCCATAAATAACGACAACCTGAAAAACGAAATATTGTTCTCAATATTTGTCACAAATGCCAAAATAAGACAGCTCTTACCTTCAAAAACAGAAAAGTACGATCAGAGGCTTGATCAAAAAATGTTCGTATGCTCTTTTCTCGAAATACCAAAAAATTCTTAGGGCCGTAACCTTTGATTGTTCCCTTAAACGCATGTAGCTTATAAAATGAAGCTATGCTCGCCCCTTTTTTAATTCCTTGCATTGTTTGTAATTTTGAATGCATGCACCACAGTGTTGACGATTTGTAGATAGCAGGCTATTATGAAACACAAGAAATTATATTGATTAATGGACTCTTTTTAATAATGTTACCTATCACTTCGTGCATGTACTTCTTTGTCATCCAAGCCAATAATTTCTCATAATCTTTATAATATGCAATTTTTGATTTTTGTGGCATTAATTTCAATTCGGCTTGCTCAGCTAATCGTTCAACTTCCGATGAAATCTCTTCACTCATTTTGTACAATGCAAATTCATAAAATCTGTGAAAAATGTACATAACAAGAACATAACAACTACACAACAATAATTGCCATTTAGTTATGCTATGTATAATAAATCAGAGCAGCAAATATTTTTAAATTAAGTCATAATCGGGTTTATTCAGATTTATCGTTTTATAACTTTTGCAACAAGAAACTGGTATTTTTAAATAGTTGATTTTTAGTATCTGGCTGGAACAGGTAAATATATCTTCATAAATAAACTGATTTTTAAGTCCACTCCATTTCACTATCTGATTCAGTTAATTGAATGATCTTGTTTTAATATCACCATCGTATCATTGTGACTTAAATCCAGTTGAAATAATTTGCAGTATAGTTAAAAGAAAAGAAAGTCTACATTAACGCTATTTAGAAGGATTCTTACGCCATATCGTACCACTCCTCAGTCAGTCCATGAAATTTTACATTCCTGTTTTCAGGGATAGATTCTCTATTATACAATACATGTACCACCATCAGCCCCAAAAGCGTACCTTTTGAAAACCAGTAATCCAGACTTTTATTATCATTGGATATCAGGCAAGTCCTTGATCTTAATGTGGAGGAGGTTCAACACTTAAACAGAATGCGTTGCAGCTTGTATCATTTGCATATTGAGACAACTCATACCGTACAAAGTATTATTGGACATCTTTTGAGTAAATCGAAAAAGCGTCGGTTTCAAAATCGAATCCTGAGGAATCCCATAGTTTACCATCACAGTCGACGAAGCAAACATCATCAAGCTCAGATACCAAACCCGATGATATTCATGTATTACCAGGGTAATTGTTTTTTAAGCTTAATTTGTTTAATTAATCACTGTATGAGTATATAATATACCAAGACAATTATTTAATAATAAACCATGGAGCTCGTAGATTTAAGAATTAGGCTTTGTTAAAGAACTATAGTCTTTTGTTCTTTAAAATATATAAGGATATATACTCATTGTATTTATCATTTGATTATTATCTACATTTAGGTAATTTCTAATCCAAACACTATTTAAATATTTTGATTTTATCTCAGTGTAAGTAAATAAATCCGAATTTCTCCGGTTTAAGTAATTAAAGACAATATTTACCTACCTGAATATTTTCTAAAGTTTTGTTTGTGAAATCGAGGTAAATATCTCCATCGATAATGAAGCATTTCAGAATACTGACAGTTATTTGTTTATTTTTATATACGTTTAAAATTATCATCATTTGCATCACCCGTCAACATAAATACCTATGTATTATTTTTTTATTAAATTATATGTTAGTTAACCAACGAAAACAATTGTTCCATCACTCTGCGAAAAAAACCGCAAAATAGTACACAAATCCATGACTCACGAGAAGATTGATCTTTCGAACGTCTCACTTTCTTCAGTGTATGCCAGAAATTAAAACAAATACATTAGTGTACTGTAAATAGTACTAGCTTGCCCCAAATAGTTAAAAACAGTAATGAAAGGTGTATCGTGTTTCACGACATTTTTGTTTCGGTGTTCGTTTTTTTGCAATTTTTTTTCCTGGTATACACGACCCACTTCGCAAACAGACTCCGCACTGTGGTTTATTTTTCTTTTCGTGATAATTCGGTCTGTTTAAATTTTTGGCATGGCCTTTAAGTAGGTAATGATAGGCCGACCTCGGTGTGAATAAAAAAAAGTGAACATGTTTAATAGTTAAGTTTATTTTTGTATTTTCTGTTACGTCCATAATATTATTTACATAAATATACATTTTTCATGTACTTGAACATGTTTTGTATTGTCAAACAAATAATTCACTAACAAGAACAAATACAAACGGGATTCATTTTCGAGACGCATTATCTGTTTCGGAGGTCAATGAGTTTGCAGCGACTTTTCTAAAATAAAACACGAAAAAAAGGGGACCTTGTTGCAGACTTTAAAGTTTCTACACAAGAGGTCAAACAAATGTAAACAATTCTAAATTTACATTCCATCAACAATTTTATATTTATATAATACTCATATTGGCAGCACATGTCAGATATAAGTTTTAAAAGGTTTCCCCGAGGACCTGTGATTATTAAGTTTTATAGTCGTTTGTGCAAATAACTGCCGACGGTTTGGTTGGGGTTAGTAGTAAGGTCAGACATATCTATTTTAGAATTTTTGAAGTGCGAATCATATCCGGGGTTAGATCGAAAATCAGTTGCTTGTTTATTGTTTTAATTAGAGCATGCTATATAGTGTTACTAAGTAATATGTGAAGTTATTAGTGTTATCATCATTATTTAATGAAATATTTAGTATTTAACTTGCAGAGTCACTCTATAGCTCATGTAAGTACATGTCATATAATTATTAATACGAAACAAGTTGTAATGTTTACTAAGAGAGAAATATAAATTAATTTCATATTTTGGACAGAAACATATTGTATCAGTTTTTATGCTATGACAGTGGCAATGTGTTCCATTAGTTGATCCTCTTTATTTAATTTGTAATTACCAATTAAATGAGATAATTAAAAATTACCGACCTATTGCGTTATAATGCAAACTTCGTTATAGGCGATCACTATTTCTTTAACAGGTTTGCTACATTCGATGTTTCGTTATTTGCATGTTCCTTATAATCGATGAATTTTACTTTCTTATACGTAGTATAAGGAAGTATTGTGATGATGAAAATTTTCGACCTCGAGATTTTTGCAGATGTCCACGTTTTGAAGTCCCCTGGTACCGAAAAAGTGGTTTTTAAAAAATGTCTGTGTGTCTGTCTCTGTGTGTGTGTCTCTCTCTGTGTGTGTGACCACGATAGCGGCCAAACCGCTGTAGATATCAATTCCAAATTTTGTATTCACGTATATAATCTCCCTCTTGAGATCTGATTAGTTTTTCAGTAAAATCGGTAGACCGGAAGTAGCAGTTTACTTCAGCGAAAAAATCGAATTTTGCCAATATTTCGTCAACTACTAAGTTTAAACAAATTTATAAAGAATTCATATATACTTAAAATTAAAATTAAGAATAATTTTATTTAAAAAGAGAAATTCCTACCGGAAGTAGGTCTTTTACTCATATCGAAAATCAGCTTTTTGCGGATATTTCGCAAGTCATGCTTTTTAGACAAGTACGTTACGGGTATAAAAGTATTTAAAACATAATTTTCAATATCTTTTGTATAAAAAAAATTTCAAAATTCAGACCGGAAGTACCACTTTTACTCTTATCGAATAGCGATTTTTTGCAAATATGTCGTAAGTTATGCATTCTATATATATTTACCAAGAGTACAAAAGTATTTAAAACTGGATTTGCAATATTTTTTGTATATGTGAAATTTCAAAATTCGGACCGGAAGTAGCACTTTTACTCTTAACAAGGAGCACTTTTTTGATAATATCTTGCAAAGTATGCATTCTATAGCGATTTATTAAGACAATGAAAGTACATACTTAGAATAGGATTTTGAATAAGTTTTGTATTAAAAAAATTCTTAAAATTGTACAGTTTGAAACGCTCATACGTATAAGAAAGTCGTGTGGTGGCCACACCTCATTTTTTACATTGTTTTAGAGGGACAAATATCGTGACTTGGAATGAAGTTCAATATTACTGGTGATTCGCTATATCCAAGGCCGTTAGAACCACGGTCAACTGTTTTATATAAGATAATGCTAAAAGTATGTCTCCGCGACAGATTTGGTAAATATATTATTGTGATTCAACTTTTGAGAATTACAAATGAGGATTTGGATATTTCAAAAATGGACAATAAAGACAAAAACTAAAATAGTACAAATATATGTGGAAGAGTTATTCAACTACAGTCTGGCACCAAACGTGGGGCACAATAGATCGAACAACAAAATTATAATTTATTGTAATATAATACTTGTAACTGTGTTGGAATGTAGTCTTGGGGGTCTAAGTAATTGATTGTTATGTTAGGACGTTGTAAATGGGTGTGGAGTAAATGATAAGTTTTGTAATGTAGAGAGAGGAAGTGTTCAGTGTTTGTATCAAGTGTGTGCAGAAATAATATGGGTCTGTAGATAGTCGAAATATTAATGAGTAACATTTAGTTATCAAGAGGTATTAAATATAGAATAGGTGATGCAGTATTAGTTTTTAATGGTAGATATGTTGTGAACTTATTTAAGGAAAACCATAAACAGGTGATATATCGGAAGAATACAATGAAAAATAAAACTGATTTAACTTAAATACATCAAAAATGATGTTAAAAATATGTTACAACGGCAGATTTGTCGAATATAATATACAGGGTTACTGCTAAATAAGTACCAGACTATGTGTATATGAAGAATACGCATAAATGTCTAACTGAAAATCAAAAAAGAAATTTATTTGTAACTAATCAAACATTTATACACTTTTAGGGCCAAAATGTAGTTAAAGTCGGTTCATAACTTTGTTTATCCTATACGCATTTACGTAAATACCACTAGTAATTCCAGTTTAACGTTCTTCCAAAAAGACCGATAAAATGCAAATAGTTACAACCTTTGAGAATGAATAGCAATTGAAAAGATTTTCTATGGCGATGGTTTTTTCTGTGTGAATAGCACGTCTTTATGTGGAAAAGGTCGACAACCACGGTGCACAACCATGTTTTTTTTCCGATAAATAGAAGTATATTATTTTGAAACTTAGATTCCTCTACAGAAAATATTATGTTTGTATATTAACTGCGACAGGCTCGGACTCGAGAAAGAAAAATTAATTTCTCGTCACTACGTGCACTTTGGACCGCAATTTGTTTTGTATGAGCATTACTCATACTTTTCTTTCACCCCCTTTTTTTAATGACGGAATTTAAAACCAACCCTGTATATGATGCATGATTTAACTTAATATAAGCATTACAAATTTCAAAAATTATAATAAATATATAAGTATTATGAA
This sequence comes from Amphimallon solstitiale, assembly GCA_963170755.1. Taxonomy (NCBI): domain Eukaryota; kingdom Metazoa; phylum Arthropoda; class Insecta; order Coleoptera; family Scarabaeidae; genus Amphimallon; species Amphimallon solstitiale. Next base: position 26,704,524 of record OY720683.1, read on the forward strand.
GACAAAAAAGTAGTAAAAACATAGAAGATTTATAATACTGCAGAGATCATCGCGATAGAATTATTAACAAATTGTTAAATTAAAAAAAGACCGCACAATAGGTATAATAATTGCTAATTATCTGAAAAGTCGGAAACAACGCAGTTTAACAATGAATCGTTCCCGTTTTGAAACAATGCCATGCCTCAGCTTGAACTAATGAGTTAAACGTGTTTTTAGTTCGTCTGCAGTGCCCGTTTAAAAATGAATTCTCATTTTTAATGTGTTAAGTTGCCCTATATGTTAAATTTCTCCCGAGACATATTTTACGCCCACGCCTGTCTGGCATCTTTTCTTCGCCTGTCGAGAAAAGAAAATTGTCGTCGACGGCCATCAGACAATGTGTTTGCATGTGTGACAGACTTTTGAACAGACATAGACGTCCAAATTTATAACATGATAATTATAAATTATGATAAAAATAATTTGCTCCATGCGCTAATTGTTTGAATGCTTGGCATGTCTTCTGATTCTTGTGAATATTTTTATTATTCATATACAAGTTGAAAAATTTAGTTTTCAAGCGTTTAAAATATCAAATTTCGTTAAATAACCATTAATGTTTTGTTTTGCGGTTTTGCTTCGGGAGGGTTTAATTATAGTAAGTATTTATTATTGTATTTCTCCATCTTGGGTTGGATATACTGATTCGTGCACTGATCATCCCATTATTTCCATAAATGTACTAAAAGTTTTATTCTCCTTGCTATACAGGCTGTCCCAGAAATAAAAAGACGGAGTAGCAGATATCGGAAGCTAGATTGTGTAAAAACGTACCCTCAAAATATCAAGTCTTTATTCGTGCGCAGACGGCAGAAAAAAAATAATAAAGGATTCAATTGGCCTTACGCCGACCCTGGACTAAATATGCACCTGTTTCGCTTTCACAATCGGTCCTTTTCAGGACCACCATATTACTTGTGTTTAAAAAAAAGGAGGAGGAATAGATACTTCATAATAAATATCAAACAATTATTACTTTAATTTTATACCTGCTAGAAGAAAATAATTACATTCTTGATATTTACTACGATTTATTGAATATTCTAAAATAATAATAATCAGCTGTTTCCGACTACAAACACATTAAAGAGCAACAACCTTCCTATTTTAAAAATAAAAACAATCTTTTATTGTCTGCAATAAAGTGCGTCGCCCATCTGGGTCAACAACCGACTACATAGCTGCGTTATCTAGACGCATCGGGCAAAAATGTTTTATATGAATGAGTACGATTTAACGTTTTTTCCCGTTTTATTCAAATAAAAGTGTATTTTTCTATGAATGCGTGTTCGTTTCTATTCATTCTGTGCCAGGTCCGTAATATAATTTTTTTATCTAAAAAACAACATAGAAAATTAAATTCTTAATTTCTTCGTTATTGCGGTATATTTGGACCTGTTTCTGCTCGGACTTTACATACCTGCTACCCCGTCTTTTTATTTCAGGGACATCCTGTATACCCAAATTAGTTTATGAATACTTTTAACTTACCTAGAATTTTTTTTAATTTGTAAATTTTGTAAATTCAATATACATTATACGTATATATCCTATTCAATCGTAAATTAAAAATCCTTAAATTTGCTGATGACATATTGCCGTGATCCCTATATTGGTCAGGCATTGTAAGATAAATAAATAATTATGTAATAGAATAAGTAAATAATTTTTAGTAGTAAGTGTAATTATAGAAAAATGTATCATGAGTTGCATAACCGCAACGGCGTAACATTATAATGTAAGGTATATGATAATTAAAATTGAAATAAAATTTATATAAAGGTACAAAAATAAACACCAAAAATAAAATTCATGTATTCTATATTTGTAGAAACGAGGAGCACAAGATGCAATTTCAATATACAAAGATAGAACTAAATTTTATGCATTGTGTGAGAGTCGCATTGAATATATTGAGCAGTAAACTACTATTCAAAATCAATAACGTATTAAAAATAAATAACAGAGAGAGAGTTATGATGAAAGATGATGTAGTCAAAAGAGTTAGTCATTTGAATGCCGTAAAGTTATATGAAAAGGGTGAAATTAGACATTCACGACATGAAAACATCTTTCATCATGAGTAGACGTAAATTTATAAAGATTGTTATTTGTTTGACATTCTATGGTCACACTTAACAATATGATAAATACCTGAGACTTATATCTAAGCATAATTTTAAAAGGAATATGTAGGGGAACGTGTTCCAATATCGACCAGCGGGCAATATCGACCACCTATATTTTTCAAATGTAGCGCTACATTTCAATGCTCTATTAGGTGCTGCTATCTGGCAAGGTAGTTGTGAAACTAACAGAACCTTTTGTGGGCAGTCGAATGTGTGGTTAGAGAGAAATGAAATAAAGTTGTTTTTTGGCTGATTTTTTATAATTTTCTAGCATCAGGAAATAAGGTTAGTAATTTTTATGCGTTATTGTGTTGAAAATATATTTTAACTACTTACATTAGCGTATGATTGTCAATCTATCACGGGATTTAAATCGACACAATTGTGAGGTTAGGCATCAAATTTGACAAAAAATATACTGCTGTGTCTTCAACGGGTAATATCGATCAGGTGGTCGATATTACCCATTACAGTGGTCGATATTGTACGCTTTGTTTTTTAATGGGTATTTTTTCTCAGCGACAGATGCCAAGAAATTATACACGAAAAACAGCTCGTTCATCCTGGACCGAAGAAGAGATGAAACAGGCATTAAATGCGGTTGATCAAAAATTGTGTTCAATTAGAAAAGCAGCGGCTCTCTACTCGATTCCATATGGTACCTTACAAGACCGTCTTAAAAATAAGTTTCCAGCCAAGAAAATTACGTTAGGAAGAAAACCAGTTTTTTCTGACGAACAAGAAAAGCAACTGGCTGATTATGTAACTAAATTATCAAATCTGTTCTATGGACTGACACCAAACAGTATCCGGAATGTTGCATATGATTATGCTGAAGCAAACCATATAAAAAATAACTTCAACCACAATAAAAAAACATGTGGAAAGGAATGGCTATATGGTTTCCTGAAGAGACATCCCCAGCTTTCGCTAAGAAAGCCAGAAGCCACTAGCAAGAATAGAGTCCTGGCTTTTAATAAACCGGATATACACTTGCTTTATGACAACGTGGCAACACTCCTAGAAAAATACAATTTTGGCCCGGACCGCATATATAATGTGGACGAGACCGGGACAACAACTGTACACAAACCACCTCGCGTTATTGCATCAAAGGGAAGAAAGCAAGTGGGATCTATCACAAGTGGAGAGCGAGGTCAAACTACCACTATAGTTTGCTGTATGAGTGCTGCAGGGCAGTATGTTCCACCAATGTTTGTTTTCAAAAGAAAAAGAATGAAGGAGGGATTGAGTAAAAATGGTCCAGTTGGCTCGATCTATCGCTGCTCAGAATCCGGTTGGATAACACAAGAATTATTTACAGAATGGTTAAAACATTTTCGCAATTTCGTGAAAGCCACCCTTGATGATCCTGTCCTACTCATTCTAGACAACCACACATCACATTCTACTTTGCACTCCTACAATTACGGTCGTGCAAATGGAATCATCATGGTTTCTCTTCCCTCCCACACATCGCATAGGGTTCAACCATTGGATGTGACTTTCTTCAGTGGATTGAAATCTGCATACAATCACGAGTGTGACCTATATATGAAATCGCATTACTATGAAACAATCGCTGTAACAGATATAGCCGAGTTATTTGCTAAAGCCTATAACAGGGTGGCTACCATTGAAAAAGGCGTAAATGGTTTTAAAACTACAGGATTATATCCGCTGGACAGAAATGTATTTAAAGAGGAAGACTTTACTCATATACCTGAGGAGTTATCTGCTCTTACCGCGGATAACATGGTCATACCAGCTTTAGTTGTTAATTCCGATACTCCACTTTCGTTAAGTCCCGTTGCTGGCCCAAGTGGGTTGATTTCTATTAGCAAGAATAAGAACATAATTTCTGGTTTGGAAAAAAACTTGAAGCAAAATAATTTTAAAGACACTTTCTCCGACACTGATGAATCATCCTGCGAGCTGCAAGAAGTTTATGATAATGATGCGACCGATGATGAAGATAAAACTATACAGATCAAGACCAAATCCTTCGAAGACATATATCCAACACCTAAGCCTAAACCAAGACACAGCAAAAGAAAGAAACAGAAATCCGAAGTCTTGACCTCAACACCGATGAAGGAACAGCTGGAAACAAAAGAACTAAAGAGACAAGAGAAAGCCGCTGCTAATGTGACGAAACGCCTACTTTGCACAGTTGGCAAAACTAAAGAACCCAACAGAAAAAGGAAAAAGGAGACGAAGTTCAATAAGAAACGAGTTGTTGACGTGATAGAGGAAAAACAGCATCAACATGTTTGCGGTGAATTTCGGGCGGATAATGAAGAGTGGTGGCGGTGCAGATCATGTGCCACATGGTTCCACGCTGCTTGCACCACTGTAGAAAGTGCAGAATACTTTACATCATGTAATAATTGCCAGTAAACACCATTCATTTAGTTATTATTGTTATGGTCGATATTTCCCGACGCGTGGTCGATATTTCCCATTGGTGGTCGTGTAATACCGACCACACAACAGTTTTGTATTTTTTTTATTTTCCCAAAATAAATTACGTTTAAAGGTTAAGTTGTGCTTACATACTTACCTTCAAGATCAGTCAATGTATTCACATCAATATATGTTCATTTTATCGACGCATATTTATAATATACATTTATTTGTGTTAAGTGGTCGATATTAGACCACCTTCCCCTAAAAAGGTATATTTTTTTATTCGACACAATGTAATAAAGCAAAAACTTCAGTAATAGCAGGTTAAATCCAGTTTAATCCAGGAAAATTCCGGAAATAACACGTTGAAATTGGTTTAATCTGATTAAATCTACAAAGAAAAAACAATGTTTAATATTGTTAACAGCTGCATACAAATCAACCTACATGAAGACGAGAAAAGATGGTTCGAAGATATAGATGAAGTTATCAAGGTCCAGGTTCATGACAGTATAATTAATAAAAGAAGTATTCCAGTCGTATGCAATGTTTTTCCTATTATTTTCAAAGGAAACGTCTGCAAAAGAAAAATACGAATAGTGTTAAATAGTGGTAAAAGAATGTATTTGAATAATGATGAAAGAAGCAATGAATTCATCTATAAACACAATAAAGGACGGCGTTAATGAAAGAGAATGTACCTACCAAGATAAGAAAATCGCAAATGTGCATAGACATTAACAATAATAAACAATTTGAGTGCGTGTATATTTTGTGTAATTTCTGGATGTCAAAACAATATGAGTACAGGTCAGCTTAGGGAAAACATTAAGAAAATAAATCTGAGCAGAACAATGCCAACTTAAACGTTAGTGCGAGAATTGTGGCGCTGCGAACGAAGAATGTTTTTTTTCTGATGAACAGAAAATTAATAAAAAGCCGGGAACGAGGCAAGTATGAGAGAAGTCGTCGATCCATGGGTGAAGTAGCCTAACTTTTTAAAAAAGAAGCGGTCAATCTTCGATCTTCGAATTTTGTTTGATGATTGCAGGCGTATAATACACTGCATAGAAATCATCCTTAGTAAATGTATTAAGTTATTTTTTATTTTCAATAAGTACTTTTCATTTCATAATTAATTTTTGCCATTTAGTTTAATTTCATTTTTTTTAATTATCAATATGATAGACCAATATCAGGAGGAATTTGATGAAATGTATGAACATCATAAGTAAGTTTCACTTAAAATAAATTATGCTAAAGATGCTATGTGAAAATATTCATCTTTAGCAAAGCGTTTAAAAATTTATTTAATATTTTGAATGAGATTATTATCTTCTTTGTTATAAGTAAACTAATGTAATAAATAATGGGAGTATTGTTAACAATGTGGAAAGGCATCAATGACACAACGTGTGAATGTTTGTTAGCGATGTTATCTATGCATTGTTAACAAGTTTTTAGATACAAAATTTTATAGGGATTTCAAATATATTAATATACGTAAAGATAGGAGCATTTTTGATAGACAATAGCCAATTTGTGGTATATACAACGTGTAAATATTTGCATATGATGATTGGTGACAGTCTTATCAAGGTGTTTTCTGGTCTGCGGAATTTTGTATTTTCAAAGACACTTCGTGTGAATGAATGTCTTTGTGGAAGCGAAATCTAGCATAGTATAAGAAAATTATTATTTCTTTGAAACTACACAATGTTAAAATTTTAATATAGCAAAGAGCGATATTTATTCTGAATCTATATGTTATATTTGTAATGTAATGTGTTTTCGTATTTATAAAATACACGTTTTTTTTACTTGTAATTGGAAAGTAAAAAGAACAATTTCTTTTTACGGCCACATGTGGCAAGAGAATTATTTCATCGATACTGTTATTATAAGATGTTAAAATTGAATATAAATATTTTATGAGATTTAGTTTTTTATTAGTAACCTTATCCTATTAATTTTAAATGAGAAATGTTGTTGGAAAAACAAAAGGAATATCACTGCTAGAATCTACAAGAAATATACGAAAGTTAATAGAGATTGAATTTATAAATTTAATAAAGAAATTTTTTTTACATGACAACGTTATCTCTACATTCGTTATAAATTATGCAGCTTTGTATTATCGTAGTTTGATTAAGTTATACTGGTACAAGATTATTATTTTTAATTTGAAAACAAAGCTATAGCAATATGCCTTATAATAACGAATAAGCTCACGAGTTTTGCTACCTGGAAGGGTAGATGCAGAGGGTTGTGCTGAAAATACTACCGAGCTCACACAGTGCTAAGTTCAATATGATGAGACGTTTGTGGTGCCTGTGATGTGTTACCATACTGCCTGTTAAAAACACATATCATCAGTAAATTTGTCGATTTGCGCAGCACATATCTATGATAAAACTCAGCGACATCTATTATCCAAGCCCGAGGACTTTCCTTTTGCCTAACAGATATGGTTGAGTTTTCTCATAGAAATTTAAAATGCAAGTTTTAACAGGCATCATGAGATCATGTCGCTCGCAGATGAGGCTATGTAGGCTGAAACACGTGTATGTTGTTGTTCACGATTCTATTGGAATGTGGATGGGGTGTGCTTATAATGCAGGAAATTAGAAATTTCGAAGAGAATTCCAAGAACAAGAAATATAGAAAGACATTTTGCTTGGTTTTCAAACAAATATTTTTTTTAATCTAACACTCGTTGAAGTTTGTTGAGGTGGAAATGATTTTGCTTTAACTTTATGACGTTTATATTGTGCATGTTTCAACAGTTTTGATTTGTCACATACCAAATCCTTGTCACAGACTTTGTATGCGAAAGTTTGTTCTCTTTTGCTTCGCTGCAACCAGCCTTTAAATTCTGGTTCATTTTCCAAACTTTCTTGGTGCTTTTCTTAGATTGTAATTCCTGAATTAGCTCAGAGGAAGATAGAGCGGAATATTTGCATTCATCCTTTGAAGTGGACGATCCAGCCTTTTCTTATACGTATGAGCGTTTCAAACTATACTATTTTAAGAACTTTTTTACACAAAAATTAGTCAAAACCCTATTCTCAGTACTTCTATTATCTTAATAAATACCTATAGAATTCATACTTTGTAAGGTATTCCAGAAAAAGTGCTACTCCCTAAGAGTAAAAGTGTTACTTCCGGTCCGAATTTTGAAATTTCATTTATACAAAAAATATTGCAAATCTAGCACTAAATACTTTTGTACCCTTGATAAATATACATAGAATGCATAATTTACGACATATTTGCAAAAAATCGCTATTCGATAGGAGTAAAAGTGGTACTTCCGGCCTGAATTTTGAAATTTTTTTTATACAAAATATATTGAAAATTATGTTTTAAATACTTTTATACCCGTAATGTATTTGTCTAAAAAGCATGACTTGCAAAATATTCGCAAAAAACTGATTTTCGATAGGAGTAAAAAACCTACTTCCGGTAGGAATTTCGAAAAACTTTTTAAATAAAATTGTTCTCAATTTTAATTCTATGAAAATTTTCGTTATTACAATACTTCCCTATACTACGTATAAGAAAGTAAAAAAAATTGATAATTTTCCAATAACAAATATTAAATTTGTGTATAATTATATACATATGATATTACAAAATATGTAGTACATTATTTTATGAAAACAACTTTTGTCTTTCAAAATCTGACATTAAACTTGATAATTTTTCACGTCTGAATATAAACTCTTTTAATGAAATATAAAAAAACTACTTAATTTAATTATCCTGTTAACACATACACACACTATTACAAATATATACTCTATTACAAATGTGAACTATTTGTATCTTGATGAACAATTCACAATGTCTATATGTTTACGATTTGAATTGATAAGCGACCATATTGCATTGACCTTGTTAGAAGAATCCAATACAAATAATTAAATAAATCGATAGCATTTATTGTCGCCTCGTTGATTGCACTTGCATATTACTTATTCGTATTCTTTGACTTTTGTTTTTAACTGTTCGGTGCGATAAACCTATGAACGCCCAATCCAAATTACTATATTAACGAACAATAAGAAGAACAAGAAACTATTGACGTAATTTGCGTCTTGCAGATGAAGTGAAAATTGATTCGTACCGAGAAGAACATGGACTTAGAAACCCCTTAACAGGAATCGCGTTCTCATCGTTGTGACAACCGCTGTGCAATTTGCTTAAATCGCTTTTGGCAATGCCTTTCGGGTTCCACTAAATAAATATCGTAATTACTGTTATTGTTATGAGCAACCCTGACATTTTAAATGAATGTGCCTGCACTTTCACGGTTTGGAAATCAATCTAGCAATTTTTCAAACATCTGTGGCGAGCGTATGCGGGCACGCAAAATTAAAAATTAAATATGCATGTGCACGCTGGCAAATATAAACACAGGAGCAATTATCGCTTCGCAATAAAGAGCGCAATTGTCTGGAGTAGTAGTGCGCGGTGCCAGTCTGGTCCGTGCAACAAACCGCATTAGTTTGTTCTTGAGAAGTTGGAGGAAGCGGCTTTGTAATACAGTGACACGCAGCAAAACTGATACGAACTCTAATCAGAAATTTCTTGTGCTTCTGTTTTATCATTTTTGTAATGTAAAATTTAGCCAAGGATTATTTATTAAAATATTTTTAGCACAAAGAAAACTGTATATTAAAAAATATATTAGAAGTACTAAAGATTAAAAAGTTAAAGATATTGTATCATATTTGTATTATAGATATTGTATTATATTTTTTCTATAATTTAGTTTCTATTACATAGTTTTCTCTGTGTATCTATAATAGGGGGCGGTCGTCCCAGGTTTAAACTGCAACGGAGCAAAGAAATAATGTAGACAACTATGTGTTGTTTTACATTATTTCTGAATAGCATTATTCATATGGTGAAATGCAACATCTGTTGTTTACTTGAAAAGTTACTGAAAGGGACAACAAAAAATGCCCATCAAAAAAGGAATTTATCAGTAAAATCCTTTCTTCATCGGCGTAGGTAGAAGGGTGACGAGTTTTTAAAATTTATTATATTTACCTTTTATTTCGTAAAATAAATAAAGTTATATATGTGTATACCTATTCATATTTACGTTAGTTACGTTTTTTCATTGTTTTGACTGTTAATTACGTACTTCGTAATTTTTGTAATAATTAATGTTTAATACCGGTTCATTGAATCTACTTCTTCCATTTATATCGACGTAAGTGTGCATTGGATTTTGTTAAGTTTCAATAACATAGGTACACATTTTTAGTTATCATTTATTTAGATCTAGAACATTGTTTATGTTACTATGATATGGAAGAACGTCGAGAATGGCATCGTAAAACAATGGCAAGCTGATTGTATGTCCTTTATTGTCAGTGATTCCGAAATTTATTGCATAGTCTGTAAAATATCGTTATAGAATGCCCAAAAAGGCCACATACAACGTCACTTAGCATCGCTAAAACATACACAGAAATTGGACCCGTTGGAAGCTGACAATTTTAACGAAAAACTCTGTGAAGCTTTAATGGCGGCTAATATCCCATTAATGAAACTTGACAATCCCACTTTCAAAATATTTCTTGCAATTATACTGGTCGAAATGTTCCTGATGAATCCACATTACGCAAATATTATGTTTCTAAGTGCTTCACGACAACAGTAGAAGGTATTAGAAGACATCTTTCAAATCAGTAGCTATGTATAAGTGCCGACGAAACTGTCGATATATTAGGACGCTGTATGGTAAATGATGTAGTTGGTGTATTACATCCAACTATTCCATATAACGCATATTTAATAGCTTCTAAAGTTATAAATACAGTTGATGCGGAAACAGTTGCTAAAATCATTGACGAGAATTTGCACAAAATGCTTCATTCGGACGACAGGTACAGGGCAAAAAAACTTTTATTTGTTAGTGACAGTGCCGCATATATGTTAAAAACAGACAGAGTATTAAGGGAAACATATCCTTATCTGCTGCACATTACTTGTGCAGCACATGGTTTCCACAGAATCTGTGAATATATCAGAGACAGGTATCCGGAAATTGATGGACTTGTATCCGCTTATAAAAAAGTTTTTAGAAAAGCACCATCGAGAGTAGCTCTTTACAGGGAAAAACTTCCATCTTTGTCACTGCCTCCGTCGCCAGTAATAACTAGATGGGGGACATGGTTGGAAGCTACTAGTGTTTATGCAGAGAATTTCGATTACATGTTTAAATGACGCTGCTCGAAGTATTTCTGAGCTCAAGGAACTAACAGAAATCCCAAATTTAAAACATTAGTTGTTATTCCTTCAGGAACACTTTGAAAATTTGCCTAAACTAATCACATATTTCGAAAATGGAAGATGGATTAACCATATTAGATGTGGCTATTAATAATTTCAAAAGTATTCCAAGTGACTTCGCATGTGGCCTTCGGCAAAAGTTAGACGCAGTTTTTAATAGAAATCCAGATTTAATAACATTGCCGCAATTGTGTATAGGGACAATGACACAAAATCTAACTGCTAAATACACTGAAATAAAAAAAAATTCCAGTACGCACCTATAACAAGTTGCGATGTAGAAAGGACGCTTTTTATCTACAAGGATGTACTTCATTCAAAGAGAACAAATCTTACAGGAGAGAAAATTAACAAATAATAAGGTATTTTGTATTTTATAGATCACCAGCCACTTGTTATCCAATTATATAAATAAAATTAAAACCTCTTTAAAAATACAACATTTCAATAGTGCGCCCATGGGTGATGAGTCATCATCATTTCGTGTCCGCACCCTATACTATAAGAAAGGAAGTAGATCATGCATGCAGATAATTGAGTGCATATGCATAAATATATGTATATTAAGAAGAACAAACTAGTGTGTGAAGTTTGTTCTAAAATATTCCAAATTACATATTTTCAAAAAAAATTCAAAATTGGCCTAATAATTGAAAAAGCCGAAAATTAAAATTCTGAAGGATGTTTCAGGTTGTTCTAGTTTTTCTAAACATTGTTACTAAGAATCGCCAATAAACGTTTCAAAGCTAGCCTAGATAATCAAAAAAAAAAAAGATTTCCAGTCTCCCTTTTCTTGAAAATCGAAATTCTAATGGTTGTTCTAAGTTTGTTCCCCTTATTGTTCAAAAACAAAAAAGAAAGAAAAACATCAAAAGATATTGGAAAAAACAAAATCTGTAAGTCTGAAGTTTCTTGCGAAAGTCGAAATTCTGTAGACTATTCCAGGTTCGTCTAGGTGTGTTTGAAATTGTTCCAAAGAAGTTTAAAGAAAAAATTATACCTATAGGAAAAACCGATTTTGACAATGGGCGGAATAACTTGCACTTGCCAAACAATAAAGTGTAGTAGGACATTTTCATATGGTAACACACAAATATTTTTTTGCCTAATATATGGTACCATATATTTGCCGCCAATATATTTGTCAAACATATGTTACAGTTGTATTAATAATAGTTCATGTTGATTAATTGAAAAAGATAATATCTCTAGTATTAAAACGTTATAATTTTTTATTTTGAATTCATTTTTCAGCCGTTAAACCGCGAAAAGGAATTGTCATATATATAAAGATTGTTAATAAGTAAGTAGAATTCTAGTTTGTTACATATCATATATAATTAAGGTTGTTTAAATATTATATTATTGACTTTAAGCTTACAAAATTTACATATATTTTTAACATTATTCTTAATACAGACTATTTATAAGTCTTGTATACTAATACATTATCTGACTAGTGGAATTTGGGTAATTGTTCAAAGAGAGATCTTTCTCATTTCATCTCATTATAACAATATGGCGTATAGTTTTGACTATGAGTAACTGTACATATGTACTTGCTTCTTGCATTCTTTCTTTTTTTTGCCATATTCGTAGCGTAAATGACGCAACCGTTTGGCGCCTCTCCAACAGTCACACTGTGCTCGTAATATCCCTTGTGATTCCATCAGTTTTATTTTTTTTGCTTCTTCCAGGTCTTTTCTTTGGACCACTGCGGAGCAAACGCGCGCCAAGAGGAGAGATATTTAACAAACACGTGACTTTGGTATAATATATACAGACGTATATACATATATTTATGTACAACCATGTTTACGTATATACGCTTGATGTACAAAGTAGATACATATATATGTATATATACATATATTGTATAAATACATAAAAAAAAGTATACAGACATAACATAGTCAGATTTCTATCGGGATTAATGTCTGCGCCGAACCAATTAATTTAATGGATAATAGATGGTAGCATAATACTTCAAAGTTTGTTAGGAACAAGTGTGGATAATAACGACTATTTGTTCACGAAAAATATGTACTCTGTCACATTATTATTAATTATAGATTAATGAAACTAGAACAGAAAATAGGCATGGTATACCAATGGAATTTTGAAATCGGACAGTTTCAGTGACACAAAGTGGCAAGCGGTGGCATACGCATTGGTGTAGATTAGGATTGGCGCAAACTGTCCGGTTCATATATTCCGCTATTGTACGTTTGAATTCACCGTTACATTGTTCAAGGGTTAATAACACTATCTAATTATATTATCCTTCTTTAGTGGCGCCTCGTATAGACTAATTAATTATTAAATAAAATATAGCCTTTTGAAAATTCATAATCAAAAACTTTATGTTTTAAAAATCCACTTTCTTGAATAATACTTTTTCTTCTATCAATTACGCATTTTAACGTGTAAGTATCTTTCGGAAAGATAGAATTTTATTATTAAATATAGTTGATCTCGTAGCTTCTGCTTTAACTTATGCAATAGGCCAGTGATTCTCAACCACTGTGTCGCGGCACTTTTGTGTGCCGCGAAATTCTAAACGTGTGCCGCAATATTATTAAATAATATGATTTAAAAAGAAAAATTCTATTAACAGGAATAGATATTTAAATCCATAAATTTTTTTAAAATTATTTCAGTATTTGTTTTGCAACGCGTTCTTTCTTACACCCTTATTCGGTAATTTTTTCGTTACGCATTTTCGAACGCATTTAAAATTTGCAAATGTATGTGATTCAGTTTACTATTAATTTATTTGCTTGCAGTTTCAATTTATTTTGATATTTGTAAAATACCACTTTCGAATGACACAATCCATCGCAGAATTAAAGATATGTCGCAAAATATTGAGCAAAATACTGAAAAAACTCTTGCAAATTCAAATTTTGCTCTAGAAATCGACGAAAAAACAGATATTACAGGAAACGCTCAATTAATTGCATTCGTCAGATTTATTCACGAAAATGATATAATTAATCAATTTTTATGTTTTCGGGAGTTACCTAATTTTACAACTGGCAAACATATTTTTGATGTAATTAGTTCATATTTAGAAGAAATTAAAGTTTCATGGAAGACATGTATTGGCATTTGTACAGATGGTGCTCCAGCTATGACTGGACATCTAAAAGGATTTGTAGCACATGTTAAAGAACTGAATGTGGATATATTAGTTACCCATTGTTTTTTATATCGGGAAGCACTTGTTACAAGCTATTTGCCATCAGAATTGAAAATAGTTCTGGAACAATGTATTAAAATGATTAATTATATAAAATCAAGACCATTAAAAAGTCGCTTATTTAGTAAATCATGCCAAGTACGAATCCTTGTTACTGCATACGGAAGTACGGTAGTTGTCCAGAGGAAAAGTTTTATATCGTGTGCTGGAATTAAAAAACGAAATGAAAATGTTTTTTGAACAAGATAAAAATTATGATTTTGTTCTTACTTATCAGACATTTTTGTTATTTTTAATAACATAAATTCAAGTATACAAGGGCCTAATGAAAATATCTTAAACTCCACCGATAAGCTGGTGGGATTCCAAAAACAAATAACTTTATGGAAGAATAAAGCTCAGAAAGGCAATTTAGAAGAGTTTGAGTCAGTCTCAAGCGACTGTTATAAAACTATTGAATTAATTGTTATTGACCACTTGACAACATTAGAAAAGAGAAAAATTCATTATTTCCTAAAATTAGATATAAAGAAATTTGCTTGGGTTCGTAATCCATTTCTCATAACGGATACTCATTTGAAGAACTCATTTTGCTTTCCAATAATCGAGATTTAATTTTAAAACATTCAGAAGAATCAATTAATTCATTTTGGATTAACATTAGATGCGATTATCCAATGATAGCCAAGAAAGCTTTAAACATATTATTACAATTTTCCACATCCTATTTGTGTGAATTCGGGTTTTCAGCATTAACCAACATTAAAACTAAAAAAAAGATCAAGATTGTTAAATGTAGAAGACGATATGAGTAATTAATCCCTTAATAAACGTACTGTTATGTTTGTTGTATATATTATTTTATTTCGCACATTTAAAATTATTATCATAAACTATTTTACGCAGTTTGTTATAGGTAAGTAAATAATTTTTAAACTTATCTTTTTCTTTGTGTGCCGCCAAATTTTGAAATCGTTAAAAGTGTGCCGCAACAAAGAAAAGGTTGAGAATCACCGCAATAGGCCATCGTGTCATACTTTATCGAAAGCCTCTGGATGTTGTAATGGTACATACTATTTCATTTATTAATTTTATAAACTTTAATTTTAAGGATTTAATATTTTGAAGAAAAATAATAATTAAAATCAATGAATATGTTATGGTATTATTAAGTAAATATTAGTCATAAGTTTAGTATGTGTTTAGTTCTAAGAATTGTGGCGCCGAATGTTTACAACAGTGAAATAAACGCTACAGTTGTGATAAACATTCGCCGACATAAAAGAGTGTGTGTGAGAAACTTAAGTGGGAACAACCGAACTATATGGAAAAACGGGGAACCACCGGCGGTTCAACATAAAATGAAAACACGCGCTGGGAACAAAAGAGTCAACCGCTAGATTTTATTCAAGTCGGACAGTGAACTCCCAAGTCGGCAGAAATTCGACTGAGAGACTTCATAAAGAAGTCATCGAATTCACGACTAATAGATCGTCAAGTAATATTTGTTAAATGTTATAAAAATAAGAAGGAGAACCTACACTCCTATAACTAATTGGATAACAATAATAAGAATTGTTATTACAAAAATAGTGATTAAAGTAGCACTTAAAGAGTAAATGTGCACGGTGTTAAAAGTTTAATAAAAGAATATATTGTGCTCCAGTAGCAGAGCAAGGGGATTCGTCACCATAGGATCGTGACCACTCAACAAATGATGCCGATGAAAACATCGCAAGAAAAAGAAGATTTTACGGAAGATAGACATCACTGAAGAGCGAAGAAAGAAACTTTGTTATAAGGTATTTTTAAAAGATTATGAATTAAATCTTAAATTGATGTTAATATAATAAAGTTATCAAATAAATATCATCTCCGTTCTAATAAGGAGAATGTAATTTAATCTGTATTAGCAGCGTTGTATGTATATAATAATAATACACAAAACGTGTATAAAGCATACGTAGTAAATTCTGGCATCCGTTGTTGATATCTGACTATATTGAATAATATACAAAAAGATTTATATCTGTTTGGCATTTATAAAATTGTATTCAAATTGTCTTTTAAATAAATTTGATCTCTTTTATGTTTGTATGATATTGTTCGTTATCTGTTAAAATTATATGTGTGATTCATTGATTTTAATATAAGTATTATTTAAAGTTTCAATGGTATTTTTCTTTTTATTAATTTTAATTAATGTTTAGGAACCCCCTTTATTAAGCATTTCTGATAAACCCAAACCGCCCTGAGAGAAATTGAGTTATAGTCGGCAAATTGGGGTGTTCCTTTACATTATGTTGCCCATCTTTGGGGCAGTATTGGTATTTTAATTATATTATAAAGATATACCGTTGCAATGTCTATGAAGGCAGCTGCACATACTTTCTTCCCATCCAAGATTTCATGATCTTGTGGACTATTCTATTACATTTTATTTTATTTTAGATGGTCGGGTGTTTTTTCCGAAATCCAAACTGGTGGCCTGTATTATCTATGGATGGATTTTAAAACTTCCTGAGCATGAGCCTTTCGAATATTTTTGACATAATCGGTAATAGGCTTATTGAGCGATAAAAAATCAACAACACATTCTCAGAATATCAACTTACACAATCAGGAGTACCACAGGGTAGTGTGCTGGCATTTTCGAAATAAACTTGCAAAATTTTCAGGAAATTTTTCTATTTTATCTCGGAAAGTATGCATGCAATTGTGAAACTGCCATACTTGTGCTTATTTTACACCGCTGATGTGCTAATTACTGCAGAAACCCGGATTGCATCATTTGTAAACGACACAGCTGTCCTAGCAACAGATGAAAACCCTGTGAGACAACCAACATATTATAACATCATATAAACGATCTAGAGTTCTGGATTAACAAATGGAGAAACAACGCCAGTAGTAAACAAGTCAATTTAAATAAGGTTACCACCAGACAAACCTCATGTAAACAGGTATCGTTATACAATGATCCATTACCAGTGAAAACCAACGTGAAGTACTTGGGTATTCATCTTGACCAGAGATTATCCTGATAAGCTCGCATCCAAGCGAAAAAACATCAACTTACATTTTAACCTAGACAAATGAAGTGGCTATTGGCTAGAAGATATCAGTTAAGCATTGAGAACAAGATTCTTCTTTACAAAACTATACTGGTACAAATATAAAGCTATGGAATCGAAGTCTGGGGTTGCGTAAAACCGTTAAACATAAAATTCTGGTGACATTCCAATCAGAAATGCTTTGAATGTTGTTGGTACGTGACAAACCTAACGTATGAGGACCTACAAATAGCATTTCTGAGAGATGTTATCAAGACTCACGCCAGACGTTATAGAAAAAGGAACTTATTTCATACAAATCTATTAGTTAACCAACTCCTAACCCAATTCGCCAGAAGACCTGCATGATTAATCCTGGTAACCGTCAGTGGACGGTATACCAACTCCTGTCAAGTGACTTCAGCCCACTTATTTATTACTCTAATGTATATTTGAGAAGACTGTAAGTTTGCTATTAAATTTATAAAAAAAAAGTACGCATTTTCGGAATACTAGTAAAACCTTCGATAATGCGAATAAAAACATTCATTAAAGGGAGTGCCAAGAGGTGGCATTTTAGGCAACGTGTTGGTTAACCAAAAAATGTATAATGACAACAAAATCATAAATTCCCTACAATCGTCCCTAACTGCTCAAATACTGCAAAAAGCAGACTGAGATTAAATAATTAATGGAAAAAAAAAAGAAACACCTCCCATAATATCTTTGAATGCAAAACACTACTTGATAATAACTGAACTTGGAAAATAAATTGATTAAATACAATTACACCTAGTAATTCCACTATAGAGAGTGTTTTAAAACAACGTTTAAAGATTTTGAGGGCACGTAGTACGGTCGAAAATAAGGTAAAGAATCGTTTCGTTCAAGCAATAGTACAGCTTTCAGTTAAAATGAAATTCGGAACACAAATAAATAAAGGTTTAATGCATATTTGACTGGAGTTAGTTTTTAAAATAAAGTTTCTGAAACTGTGTTATCTTATAAATTTGGCCAACTTACAGGGTGAATGGAGGAGTACATAATTTTAATTATAAGAAAATACTCCCAACAAATCATTAATTAATTCTTTTTTTCACCTTAATGCAAAAAAATAATAAGAAAAACAAAAATTTCTGCTAGTGTTTCACTTGAACGAATACCTTACAACGAAGGAATTAGCACAGGCACATATGGAGCTACCCCCTTACGATCTCTGGGTAAGCCCCCATAATATACAGGATGTCTCTAAAAGGTCTTTAAACAACTCTACCACGTATTTTTCGGACCAAAATAAACCGATTTAGCAAAACTTGGCTTAGTGAAAGTTGCTTAGTTTGTGCGCAATACGGTCCTGAAGTTGCAGTTGGAAAATTGTTTTTTTGTTATAAATTTGAAACGGCTGGAGCGATTGCGCTAAATTTTGTCACGTTTACATAGTTTTATGAGTCAAGAAATTCTGTATCAAAATTGTGATAGTAATCAATCCATAGGCGGAGAACCTGCGTTTATAAATATTAAAACATTTCCATTTTCTACGCCAATGGATAAAAAAGAGTTTGTCTATAAAATTTTAGATTAAGTATCTTCAGTACAAGAAAAAAGGTACTCTTGGTAAGACTCGAAAAATTGCATCGTTTTCTCAAAAATCGCATTTTAAGAATTGTTAACAATTTTTTTTATGATATGTTTTCTTTTTTAATAAATACGGAATGACCAATACCAAATAGGTCAAAACAAATAGGCACTAGTTAATAAAAAAGATATTCTGTTTATTTCGTCAATTAATACAAAGATGCTATTTTTTTAATAATGTTTTTTCATATAAATTCCAATTGTGTTCTGGTTGGTGGACAACAGAGAATTATTAACAATTAAACAATGAAATAATGAAAATGAAACAATTATTTTAAAAACAAAAAGAAAAAATATTATAAAAGGTGTTCAAAATGTCTACCATTTTCGTGAATACAAAGGTCTATTCGCCGGAGGAAATTAAATTGAACTCTTTGCAAAACTTCTACATCACCTCTGAGATTATTGGTTGCTTCTTGAATACGTTGCCACAATTCTTCTTCATTATTTACAGGTGTATTGTAAACAATGGATTTCTGGTGTCCCCAAAAAAAAATAATCCAGAGGAATCAGATCTGGACTTCGAGGTGCCCATTGTACAGGAGCGTCATTACCTCTACCGATCCATCTATTTGGAAAGTGATGGTTTAAGTAGTGTCGTACGTTCATCGAAAAATGTGGTGGTGCACCATCGTGCATAAACCACATATTCCGTCGAATATCTAGCGGTATATCATCTAACAAGTCGGGAAGAGTATGTTGTAAAAAAATCAAATAGGCTTCTCCAGTTAATCTTTGCGGTAGTCTGACAGGTCCAATAATAAAATTTCCGATTATTCCAGCCCATACATTCATTTTAAATTCATGTTGAAAATGGTTAATTTTAATGGCATGTGGATTTTCCTCTGCACAAACATGTTCATTATGAAAGTTCGTTATCCCTCTTCTTGTAAAACAAGCTTCGTCGGTAAATAAGATTTTTTTGCAAAAGTTTAAATTTCTTGCTCGTTTATGTTCAATAAACCGGCAAAAATTTAGGCGCCTTTCAGAATCTTGAAGTAAGAGGTCTTGAACTCGAATCTTATGGTATGGATGTAATAATTGTTCTCTAATTACTCTATTGACCACATCTTTAGATACTGCAATTTCTCTAGCTATTCGTCTAACGCTCAGTTCCGGATCTTCTTGAACACGGTCTAAAATTTCTTCTTCTACTTCAGGTTGCCTCACAAAGCGCTGCCTGCCATAGTTTGCTGTTACAGGAGCTAAGCGACCGGTTTCTCGAAGGCGTCTCTCTACTGCGGCAAACGTTGGATGACTTGGAACACGACGATTTGGAAACCGTTCCGAATATACACTAACACTCTCGGCACAATTGCCTTGACAATATCCATATACTAATAACATATCGGTATATTCTTCGTTGGTGTATTGAACAGCCATGACAAAACGAAAATAAAAGTAATGATGGAAAACACTTTTGAAAATCCAGAAAAGTCGTTGTCAAATATTCAAATAGTCATAACTATGGAAACCAACAATAACAACTAAATACAAACATATGTATTTTACAAAACGCAGGGCACAAGTGGAATTCTTAAAAGAAAAAAAACAACAACAAAATAGCATTTTTTGCATCAATTGTCGAGATAAATAGAATATCTTTTTTGAAAACCATATAATACAAACATATGTATTTTACAAAACGCAGGGCACAAGTGGAATTCTTAAAACAAAAAAAAACATCAAAAAAATAGCATTTTTTGCATCAATTGTCGAGATAAATAGAATATCTTTTTTGTAAACCAGTGCCTTTTTGTTTTAACCTATCTGGTATTGGCCGTTCTCTATTTTTTAAAAAAGAAAACATTTTACAAAAAAAATTATCAATTCAAAAACGACGTCAAAAGACGTGTACATAGTTTAAAGAGACGTCTAAACGGCCTAAGACACGTGTACACGGCTTAAAGATACATGTACATGGAGCACACAGTATGCCCTGCCGTCCTCTAGTTAATGTTCTCAAATCTTAAAATGCGATTTTTGAGAAAACGATGCAATTTTTCGAGTCTTACCAAGAGTACCTTTTTTCTTGTACTTAAGACACTTAATCTAAATTTTATAGACAAACTCTTTTTTATCCATTGGCGTAGAAAATGGAAATGTTTTAATATTTATAAACGCAGGTTCTCCGCCTATGGATTGATTACTATCACAATTTTGATACAGAATTTCTTGACTCATAAAACTATGTAAACGTGACAAAATTTAGCGCAATCGCTCCAGCCGTTTCAAATTTATAACAAAAAAACAATTTTCCAACTGCAACATCAGGACCGTATTGCGCACAAACTAAGCAACTTTGACTAAGCCAAGTTTTGCTAAATCGGTTTATTTTGGTCCGAAAAATACGTGGTAGAGTTGTTTAAAGACCTTTTAGAGACACCTTGTATATTTGCAAATCAACAGTTTATGAAAAACAGCGATTTTATTGACAGACTGAATGGTTTTTATTAAGGTAATTGTATTTTTCATAAAATACTTCTTGTTGTTTATGACTAACAAATAAATCCACAGAATTAATTTTTATACTACTGCAATTTCTAGACTATTATACTGTGATTATACAATTAAAATGATTTTTAATGTGATTCTAAATCATAGTATTTGATTAAAATAATCCCATTAAATAAAAAAACTAAATTAAGAATCTCATAAATACAAATATGCAATTATAATCCTCACAGAAAACGTAATTCATTGGCCATTGAATAATAAAATTTAATTTGATATTTAAAGCTCAATCGACAGAAAAAATTGAGAAATAAATGTCCTCGAAGAGAATAAACATAACGCTTTATTTTATAGGTAACATCAAATAATTATGCACGATATCGAGCTATTTAAACGCCTTTAATCCATCGGGCATAAAATATAATGACCAGTAACGTTAAAAGTAAATTTATTTATACAACTGAAGCACTCCGAGCCACTTGCTGCCTAATAATCTTTTTAAGACTTTAATATAGACACTTTAAAAAACTTCCCATTCATTGCCATGTGGTACAATCGGAGCTAGCCTTTTTTAAAATGAATTTCAAGAGTCAATACATTACTTTTCTTTTCTGCAGTTTTTCCATAGTTTAGATGTCAAAGAGAACTGTAAAACGCTTATTTATTTAATTTACATGAATGCCAATACATACAACCGATGGTGGTGGTATTTTTATTTTTATTTACCCTTGGTTTACCCTTATATTTAAAAGCCTGAAAATTATCTTAAGTTAGAAAGGTGTTTACACCTTTTTAAAATGAATTCGAACTTAATAACAAGAACTATAAAACAAATTGATGACTGCAAACTCAAATAGAAAATAGTCTAAATATGGAAGGGGAAGTTATGTACGGCTAATTAAGAATTTAGTCGTTTATAGGAAGCGAACAGTTCTCATTGTAAAGTAAACGTGTTGGCGATTATTTTTACAATGCGTCTGGAATAAAGGAGTATTATAATACAACTTCCAAAAATCACTGTCAATATGCATAGTGATAAAATCGAATAAAACAAAAATACTAAATACTATATACTACAACAATAATACTTTTTTGCTTTACAGTTTGATTTTTATTAAACCGGCTAGCCAAATAATTATTAGTTGCCCAATTTATAAATACATATACTCGTACAACTGCGAATAAGCGCAATCGGGGAATCACAAGCAAAATACCAACTACCACGCGTTAACACCTTTATCTGGAAACTACCCAATGAAATAGGTTAAGTGCTCAAGTGCCATATTGTCTTACTCTTCTTTCTTTCTCTATTCTATGCACCAAACGCGAATATACTGTTCATTTCCCTTTTGCCTTATTTTTGGGGAAGTACTCCAGCGGAAAAACCTTTAATTCGGGGAATTATTGCACCTGATTTATATATACTAAAGCCCATGTGAAACACTCATATTATTATTAACTTTTGTTTGTGTTACAACTTGTGTTGCAGATCAATTATTATTTTCATCATTTTTACTTCCTAAACAGTGTTACATTCGCCGTTATTACAGAGAAAGTGGGGGGAGGAGTGGGGCAAATTTTATTTTGCACAGGGCGCCAAAAATGTTAGGAACGGCACTGGTCCGACTCCTCTCGGGTCAGGCGAATTGTTAAAGTAATAAAGTAATCAATGTTGATGTACATGCAAAGCTTTTGAAAACTTCGAATTCTGACAGATGTCATACTTAAATTCAAATTATATACTCATCATACATGACATAACCAAACTATCAAAATTATACGTTTTTCCACGGCCGGAGTAGAAATCAGTTTCTATGACATCAAAATTAAAACAGAAGTAGTCGATTATTCCCAAGGGAGTATAATGCTCCCAAGGGAGTTTACATTATGGAGAACGTTTGTGATTCATGCAAAAAAAAGATAACATTGAAATTATTTATTGACATTTAAATTAAATGTTACATTTGTACAATTTTCAAAATTAATATTAGAAGGAATATTACTTTCGCTTACATTTACAGTTTTTGTGATTGCCCTAGTAGCGGTACCTACTAAAACCTGATTAGCAATTTTGGTCTTATTTTCAATGGAGTTCTCGACATAACCCTCAGCGACTGTCGTTGATTTCCAACCAGCATGACGCTTTATTGTCGTGATATCCACACCAGCATCTGCCAGTAATGTCGCTGAAGATCTTCGTAAGCAGTGACCAGTATAACATGCAGCATCAGGTAATTTTAAATACGAAGCTACTACACTCGGAATTTTTCCCATTGGTATTCTTGCTAACTGGCTGCGAACTACATTTTCCTGCTTTGTAGTACAAAAAAAAGCGCTTATGCTTGACGTGGGGAGGACGAAGGGACAGGTATTTTCGAAACAATTCAAGCATATTTTTCACATCGGTAACCACAAAGGTTCGTGGAATCTTTGTCTTAGTGTTTGGAATTTTTACAATCAAGGAAGAGCCTACATCCTCAATATCATCTACAGTTAAATTGACTAGTTCATCAGTTCGACAAGCTCCGGCAATCCCCAGAATTAATCCAACCTATAAAAAATCAAAATACTTAATAATTGAAATACCTAACAACAAAAGTAATCTTACCTTAATCATTAAGAATTCTTTGTCATCTACACTTGATAGAAAACGGTCGATTTGACCCTTTGTCAATATTTTCGATTTTTTCGCTTGATATCCGTCACCGGTTCTTTTCAAAAATGCGATCAGCTTGGGGAAATTGCTTATATCTATGTTGTCGTAAATTATCAAGCATGACTTAACCATAGAATATTGCGCCCATAATGTGGAAGACTTGTAATTCTTTGCATTTTCACTGAAGTATGCCAACAAAACATTCTCACTGTATACTTGAACATTTTTCTCGGCGCACCACTTTTTGAACCGATTGTAGGCTATATCGTATAAAGATCTTGACTTCGTAGGCAGCAAATTGCTTATTGCAATATTTGCAGCCTCCACAATCTCTTCCGACTCACAATTATTCATTCTGCACTAAACAAACTTTAAACTAAACCAAACTAGCACCTTAATTTGACAATTCTTTTTGTTTGTTTATATTGTAGTTATGACAATAACTCAACGACTACTAAATAAATGCTCAAATCCGAATACAATAATTCTGGTGCTACTTACTTCATAATGACAAAATATGTGTTTTTAAGTTAATGAGACCGTGGAAAAAATAGTATATACCATTCGGGAGAGATGCTATTTTGTCCTCGGTGCATTGCACCTCTGCCAAAATAACGCATTTCTCTCCCTTATAGTATAATATACTATTGTGTCTGATTACGTGCACTGTCACCAACCATTGTCAAAAAGCATACTATACATGTTGCACACTTAGGACCGGTTTTTTCAACTCCTATTAAACGCCGGTTAGCGCTAATCATTGATTAAGAACGTCCTTACTTTTTCTGATGAGGATCAATCAGTTTTGGAAGTTGTGGCAATTTATGCTTGTGGTTCCTCTTCTCCTTTTTGTCATTGCACTTAACAGCACCTTATTAAGATATCATATTAATCGAACATATTTTGGACTCACTCTAGAAATATCATTAACATAATATTAAACTATATTGAAAAATTACTAATGAATATTGAAAGATGTAAGGAATTCTACAGAAGCTGACAGGTTCACGTTGAGAGCTAATGCAGATACTTTAAGGGGGCTTAAGCTACGGTTTCCTAAGAAAGCGGTCCTGCTATCTTGCGCCCGAAATATGACGTGAAGTGGCGCACAGTGGTTCCAAATCGACATTTTTTTGCCAAAAATCTGTAACTTTGTCATCTTTGGACCGATTTTCATAAAATTTGGTATGAGTACTGCTAAATAGTTGAAGTTTAATGTGAACAATTAAAAACTATGAAAATATTATTACTTTATTAAGAAAAAAATATCTACATATGAAGATATGTAATTAATTGTATATATTTCACCTTAAAAGATTAAATTATAAAAACTAATATAATAAACACTACTTTTTAATATAACAATTATAATAATGATGTATACAGAGTGTTTCAAAAAGAATTATATGTAGCTGTTTATAAATTTTTCACATAAAAATATGATATTCGGCATTTTTTAAATGCGGACAGAGTGACATAAATTTTATCCACGTGTTAAAAGTAATAGGTGAAATGATACAGTCACAACTTTCGAAATAATAATAAAAGTTAAATCAATTATAAAGTAAGCGGTACATAACGTTATACAAAATACCTCTTTTTACGTTATTCATCACTATCTAGTAAATTTAGTGCTTCTTCATCGAGTTCTATATGCTTCGGTGTATGTTGTCTTCTAAGACCACTTATAAATGGATCCGATGAGCATAGTAAAGTATGAAAAACATCTTCATTCGTAGCTGTTCTCGAACATTTTCTAGAATGATGCAGTCGGAATTTTTTATAGTCCTTGTTTCTAGATTCTTGAGCATATTCAGATAGTTGTCCAAGAGGTAATATTGAATTGTATGTAATGATGCTCTCTCCATGAATAAGTAAGAAACTAAACTTGGAGTCTGTGGCTTGAAACTACACAAAAACACTAAAACACCTTACCACACTAAAGCACAAAAATGGCTAAATACGTATTTCAACAACTAAGTTGTCATCATCAGTAGCACTGATTAAAAATCGCGCTGTCTACACACCGTAGCGTACAGAACAACACTGTTACAGTTTTGTCCTGTACGCTACGGTGTGTAGACAGCGCGATTTTTAATGAATAAGTACTTTATGAACTGAAGATGGCATATAGTACCAATTGTATTTGTTTACATAGAGTTCAGCTGTGGGTCGTGCGTATACACCAAACTTTCTCGGATTTATTTTCCTACCGCACGACAAAGTTTGAAGTATAATATAAAATCTTCTTATTAGTGTTTCATCAACTCCTGTTATTTGGGATGTACAAGAGGAATTGGCAAAAAATCTTCTTGCAGTATTTCCGTCATTGGTATTGCCGCTAACTTGACGGGGTTTGTCAATTATTACACCAAATTCATTACGGAAACGATCCTGCACAAGTTGCTTTTTAGCCGCTTTTAGTTTTTTAATTTCTTCGGTGGTAGCAGACCATTTTTGGAACGGTAGATTATAGGGTACATGAAGTACTAATTCCATAAACCTAATCCAGGCATGCAAAGTTGAAAGACCAAACCTGAAAGTTTCTTCTCTTTCTGGTTTTTGACTTACTTGTGCAAGATCATTCATTTCACTAGGTTTGGCAAGACATACATTACAGTTAGCACTCGATGGAGTATTCGTCAAAACTTGAACAACTTTACCATCGACCATAGTAAAATATAATGTGTGTTTTATAGAAAATGTTGCTGTATTTATTAGCACGGAGGATAATGTTAATGCAAGTATTTGAGATTCGATATCTGTAACTATACTCCTAGTTTTATCAGGAGTTTCTTTTGCAAACTCTATAAGGATAGGACGACAAAAACGTACTGACGAAGGCGATGGATTCTGCCAAATGACACTTTCATCCACTTCACTAACAAGCTTAAGTGGTACGAGCGATGCTATCAGTAGATTTGCATCTGATATTAATTTGCTTTCACCTGATAAAATTTGTTTGTACTCGCTTTGTCCAGAAGAACCATCACATCCCCACTTACAGTATAAAATCAATCTTGCGTCACCACCAGGGAGATTAATGGAATCAAGCATCAATAATCTAGTAACTGTATGATCTAAAAGAGACTGCAATTTTATTTTAGCACGTATATCACTTATTTCCATGTTATCTGGATAACACTGGGTTTTCGCTTCGAGCACGTACTTGTACGCTGGAAACAATTTGAAGTTTTTATCTGTAATACATTTTCTAAAGTACTCATACTGTTGTTTAGTTAAATCTAGATCTAATAACAATGCAAGTGCTTCGTCATTCGAATAAGGCACCACAGATATCTTTTCTTCTATTAAATTCTTATGAAGGCCATCCAAGGTTTCTGTCGACATAGAGCGTAACTGTTCAATAATGGCAGCATGTTTAGATTTTCCAATTGATTTTAGGCCTTGTATATAGGAATGGTGAATATGATCCAACCCAGATTCCTGAAATAGTCTAATGGCTTGTCTGTGCTTGCTTCTGGTCGATGATAATTCATAATCTTTGCACGGTCTTCCTCGTTTACTTGCATGTGATGTAGATGGGGCCTCCTCTTCATCGAATTGTATACGAAAATCGCCATTGAGCCACTCAGCATATCTTGTCAAAAATATGTCTTTAGATCTGCCAGCTTTATTCCATCGCTGTTTGAATTCTGGCAACAATTTTTTTTGAATTCTTGCAACAGTACAGGTGTTATTTGCTTCAGTTAAACCAGGAAACCTTTCTTTGATGTACATATGCACTGTACTTATGTGCTTTCCATGTTCTATTAAACGAACACATAACTCGCGTTATATATTTATATAACTCATGTTTTCTATTTAAGTTGTTTTAATATGAAGAAAGATGTTGAAAACAATGTAATACAGGTTTCTACAAAACTAACATTTGTATCTTTTGTGCTAGCTTTTATACTTAGTACTTACCACAAGAATATCACAAAATGTATTTTGGTGCAAATAGAAAAATAATGATGATTCTAGAAATTTGCGGTTGTTGTGATTGTTTTTATTATGCCTGTAACAAACACGGATTTGGTTAATAACGATATTTTCTACCTTATCAACTACTAATATATTTTGATACTATAAATATGCGGCATATGCCACAAATAAAAATATCAGATAGGTACGTATTATCTATCTTTACGTGTACGCCACATACAATAACAACATTTAAGCAGGAATGTTTATACTTAATATATTTTTAAAATTTTATAATCTTTATAATGTATGTACCTTAGAGGGCACATATAGAATTTTATTTTATTCATGTAATTAAAAACATATATTGTAAGTATTTACGCTATGCATTAGAAAATCATAATATGCAAGCGCGCTCCTGTTCCCAATTTTTTAATTTTCACATAGAAATGCAGCGAAATGCAGTATGAGTTTTAGTACATTTTATAGACAAATATATTAGCTTCCAAATGCAGTAAATAGCTTGACCCGGGCAAACCCGGCGAGTAGCTAAAAGTTTAGTTAAAGTAGTTATTATCTAATTTTCAGCACAGGTATGAAAAAGCGATTCTACAAAGGAAACTAATGTATTTTTTAATTAGGAAGTTATAGGTCTGGAAAGTAGATGAAACACTCGTTCTACTGATATATAACACATTAGTAAATATTGATAAAGGGAATAATCGGAACGCTCAACTTTAAGGCACTGTAAAACAATAGCGGAAGCTTCAAACAAAAAGCAAATTTGGTAAATAATACTTTAGTATGTACACTTTACTATAGTAACAATTTCGAACATCAAAGATGACATCGCCAAAATGCATTTTTGGCAAATCTCTATATGGACTGAAACCACTGTGCGGCGGACGTAATAAAACAGCCGTCCAGACATGTAAACTTAAAAAAGGCGGCAACGGTCAAGTGAGTCGATTGCGGTGGAACATGGACAATTTAGACATAGCATTATTACTATATTTGGAAGATGAGGAGTCATCGGAAGAGAGTGATATATTTAAAAATCGTGCCACAGAGACTGCATTTGAAATTTTAATGCGTCGACATCTGCACTGCAACGAAGAAAAATTCGAGCAATATATTTGCACAGATGGAAATAATTTTGTCCGTCATCATTTAAGACGAAAGCGCGCTTTTGATTTGATGCTGGGGCAAGTAAAAATTCTGAACCATTATTACTGGTGGTGCTTGGTGGCGGGCTCTGTTTTGATAACTCGTTCTTCAGAGTTTGACATTTTTGTCTTTTTCTTTTCTCTCCCAAATTCATCTTTACTGACATCCTCTTTGTTGTTATCATTTTCATC
Source organism: Amphimallon solstitiale (assembly GCA_963170755.1). Lineage (NCBI taxonomy): Eukaryota > Metazoa > Arthropoda > Insecta > Coleoptera > Scarabaeidae > Amphimallon > Amphimallon solstitiale. Next base: position 26,733,698 of record OY720683.1, read on the forward strand.
AAGATAGAATGTCAGATTATTTTTTGTATTATCAATGTGCGATATGTCCTCTTCAATGTCAGGACGTGTATGATCTGTGATTTCACATTCTTGAAGGTCATCTCCAACAACATTGGTAATTGAGCTTCCTGGTGATGAAGGTGTGCTATCCAGGAATGATAGCAGTTCAGACCTCTTCTTCGCTGCTTCTCCTCCTGAACCAGTACTAGGTTTTCTCTACGCCGAATGTAATAATCCCTTACGTACAACCATCTTTTACAGCATTCAACACCTGAAAATAAATACAATAACCTAATGATTTTATATTTCTTTAGGCATTTGGTCACAGGAGAGTGTAATCTTTCCTTTTAATATCAAGGATTCATTAGTTTTTACAAAATCAATTAAAATTTTGTCCTCCTCGCTTGTCCAAACGGTAGCTGTTGCGCTTTTATCACTCATGATGAAAACGTTCACCAACTGTTTGCCACCGCTATGACGGCCGTAAAGTTAAACGGCGGTACTGCTATTTTACGGCCAACGGTTCTAGGAAACCAACGCCATCTGGCTTTAGTGGACAATGTTTTTGTGAAGTCACACACCGCTACATTACGGCCGCTAGATAGCGGCCCCGCTTTCTTAGGAAACCGTAGCTTTACGCAGAGTTGCCGACTAACTGCCATGAGGTAGGACGTAAGGGGGTGGCGCCATATGCGCTAATGCAAATTCTGAAATTTAGAAGGTTCCGTTCAAACAATAGTACCGCTTTCATTTACGGGATTTTAAAACGAAATTTAAAACACAAATAAACAAAGGCTCAATGCATGTTCGACTGGAATTACTTTATAAAATTAAGTTTCTGAACCTGTGTTATGATGTTGTAAATTTTGCCAACTTTGCGAGTGAAATGTAGGAGCAATTTAATGCGAAAACATAATAAGAAACTCAAAAATTTCTGCTGTTTGTTTTATTTGAACGAATACCTTACATATGGTGCAATCCCCTTACATCTCACTTCACGGCATGTAGTCAGTATCGTGCTATATTCATCCTACAGGAATTTGGTGAAAGTTGATTCGTCTCACATATGCCAATGGTAAGTGCAATATCTCATACCATTAGAATGTGATTGATGATCCACCTTAAGACCATGGATGCAGACTTTTCTTTTTTTTAAAAACTATTCTTATTTGTATGATTTTGTTACAAGTCATTATGTTTTACATATTTTTGGCAACTGTTAATTTCATAGGAATATATGAATGTATATAGTATTAGCTATTCATGTTCACAACATTTTTGTATTTTTAAATAGCAGTAAGTAATCAATAAATTTGTTTCAATATCACTCAAGTTTGTTGCACCTTGTTATTTATTTCATAATGGTAATTATAAATATGTGCTATGTAGGTAGAAATTTTCATATGCAGTATTCACAAAATAAATGCCTACAGTTTATTTAATAAAATGAAATTTTTAGTTATATAGAATATAATATTCAAAAAATAATATAAGGGCAAAAAGCACAAAGAAAGCTGTTGGAAAAACCGGCCCTTAAGTGACAAAATATTAGTCAATATAACATTTTAAAAAAAAATAAATTTTGGCAGCCCCTGTATACACAACTGTGTAACATTACCGGCGAACGTGATTATGTCGATTATTTATTCACGGCATAACATGATCCTATAATGTTCGCAATTAATTACATGGTCTGTATGTGTAAAACGAAACTCGGCGCAACAAAAGAGATTCTAATATCAATCCCCTATCGACGGGCGATGAAAAAGATCACACAAGAAGGTGAAATATAAAAGCAAACACATCTCGAGCACCTTGACGTTTTGAGCGCGGCCGCTTGAGGAGGCGATCGGGATTTAAATATAGGCACATCGCTCCGGTTTATCTCACATGTTAGTACTTTGAGCGCGATAAATTCATTGACCGAGGGCCTGGTCGCTCGCCAAATGGAGAAAAGCAATTTCTTTGTTGTTACAAGTTCACCTTCGAGATCGCATTATTTGCCGGTAAAGATATCTAATAAGAAATAAAGTACTGAAACTATGTCGAATAAATACCTGTTTAGTTTGTAAAATTGAACTGGTAATAGAGAAAATATATTAAAATTTATAAATATACAATATGTCTCACTGAGTTAGAACCATATGGAAAACCTTTTTATTATTAATTTTAGGAAGAAAAGTTATACTTCATAAAAAATGCTGCATGTTCTAAAATCTAAAATACAATCATTAGATATTAAATTTTTTCAGTTGTATGCGAGGTATGTCAAAAAATATTAATTTTACTCAAGAGCAAAGTACTTTCATATTTGTAAACATCGAATAATGTTATTAAAAAAGTTGATTAAAACTAAAAATTACGTTCATATATGCAATTACATCCATTTATAAGGAAAAATTCTTTTCTTTTCTATTTTTGTCTACAATAACAATGTAAATTTAACTGTAGTTACATGTTATCTAGGATTCACTGACATACAAATGATTTATTGTTTGCTAGAAATGTTTGACTGTGAATGTCAAAACGCGTTAGTATTTATATGACACATAAACATAGTAGAGTATTATCCTTGCTTTTTGGAAGTGAAAACTTCTATGGGGTTGATGCATTGATTGTTGGGCACTGAAAGAGACTGAGCCGTCACGCTCGGAATGTAACGCTCGTTCGAGTAAAGTCGGCTCGAGTCGCGCTCAGCTTTGTATTATAACACTAACTAGCGGTATTTAATTTCAATTTAATTGAAATTTAGAATAAATACGCGAAATATTGTATTTTTATTTTCTGAAAAATTCTTGTCCGCGTGCAGATGCGATCCCGAGCCGCCCGGGTGTAAGGGCGGCACGTTACCATTAGACCAGCGCTGGTACTCGTATGAAAATTATCATATTTGTATATATACATGCGTACGTATGAATTTTTGAAGTGAAAACTTGATCAGATCGAGCGAAATGTACTAGAATAATGTATACACAATAATAATAAATATATATTTTTTAAATGTAATATAGAACGAAAATGGAAAATGGAAAATGTAAATGTAAATGAATATAGAACGAAATAAATATTGTATTTCGTATTATTAACCTCGCCTTGATGAAGTTTTCACTTCTGCCGTGTGGTCTTAAGCACACCCATTTTTTTTAACTAAATATCTATGTTCTCTAATAAGGGAATGTTTAGAGTTGTTGAACATTATACAGGCTGTCGCAGAAATAAAAAGACGGAGTAGCAGAAATCGGAAGCTATATTGTGTAAAAACGTACCCTCAAAATATCAAGTCTTTATTCGTGCGCAGACGGCAGAAAAAAAAATAATAAAGAATTCAATAGGCCTTACGCCGACCCACAAGGAGGAGGAATAAATACTTCATAATAAATATCAAAACATTAATTACTTTAATTTTACACCTGCTAGAAAAAATAATTACATTCTTGATATTTACTACGATTTATTGAATATTCTAAAATAATAATAATCAGCTGTTTCCGACTACAAACAAAATAAAAACAATCTTTTATTGTCTGCAATAAAATGCGTCGCCCATCTGGGGTCAACAACCGACTACATAGCTGCGTTATCTAGACGCATCGGGTAAAAAGTATGTTTTATATGAATGAGTACGATTTAACGTTCTTTTCCCGTTTTATACAAATAAAAGCGTATTTTTCTATGAATGCGTGTTCGTTTCTATTTACAAATGAGCATTCTTACGTGTATTTATAAACATACATTCTGTGCCAGGTACGTAATGTAATCTTTTTATCTAAAAAACAACATAGAAAATTAAATTTTTAATTTCTTCGTTATTGCGGTATATTTGGGCCTGTTTCTGTTCGGACTTTACATACCTGCTACTCCGTCTTTTTATTTCTGGGACACGCTGTATTCTTCCAAATCGACACTGATATTGTTAATTAGCGAAATTAAATTATCAAAATGTCTCTTTCATAGTACAATTTAAGCCGTTAAAAAATCATTCGTGTTTATTAAATTTTACGACCTGTTAGTTAATATTTCTCGCATTGATTTGTATTTACTTTAGACGTTTTCTATAATAAGTAATTGTTTTGCATTATTTGAAATTATATTCTTCTGTAGCGAAATTGAATTATAAAAATTTCACACCGTCAGGAATATTCGCACTTACGCATCAAATGTCTTCCAAACCCTTCGAACTAACCAGTTGCTTCTCGGCCGTGTAGCAGAGCGGAGACATAAGTACGAATCATTTTGAATATCCTAAATTGTATTAAGAAATATTTATATTTAATTTCGGTAATTATGAATATCAATTAGCAAGAATATGAGTTTCAATGATTGAAAACATCCGCTTACTAGAAACTAGAAATATTTTTACAATCTCTAAGAAAAACAAACACTGTTATTATAACAACACCAAGTGGTTCTTGTCATATTAAATTTTAGTTTTCTATAAAACATTGCTCATTCTATAAAAATTAATAATCTTCAACATCTAGAGTAAATACAAATCACTAAGAGAAAAACTAAGTCACATGTCGTGAAATTTTATATTAATAATAATAATAATAATAACATATATCTTCATTACAGAAGAAAAATAATGTCCATTTAATTATAATTCATTCTTGCAAATATCAATAAAATAATTACAAAATCTATAAAATTCTTGATAAGAAATTCGTTATCTACGTTGAAAAATTAAATGTTAAAGCAATTTAAGTCAGTAGTGGACAGTTGAACAACTATTTTTTGTGAAAAAAATATTCTACTTTTATTTGTTAATTGAATATGAAGCACCGTGTATATAGTTATCTGACGAAAATAAAAGAAAAATCCGATGATTTTTCTCAGATTAACTACGAGTCCGTTCGTGTAATGCACACATTCTTTAATTCGCCGTTAAGGATTTATACATTTTTCATTCGGTGCCATTAACATTAAAGATGGTGAATTTGGTCGCGCGAATGTACGGGTGTCAGTTCTTGCGTGGTTTTTTCTCCTTCTCTCGACTTTCGCCTCAACGTGTGGCACCCACGGACATTAAGTAATGAATATCTCGGGTGTCAACCGCTGGATTTTGCAACGAATTCGGGTTGAACGTCCAGAGAGCAAGGAAAGCCTGGCAACGCGGTAAATATTACATTTTTAAACGAGCGTGGCACATTTTTCTTGCAACTGCATCGTGTTATTTTAATTCTTCGAAATGTATAGTACACGTATAAATGTGCATGTGTGCAATTATGTATATTCATATATAATACGCATACATTAAGCACCACACAGCGAAAAAGATATAAGCTTTTTATTTGATCCTTTTACTGTCTTGGCGAAATCGTAAATTATGTTGTGATGTTCAGGGTAATACATGCAAAAAAATAAAACTATTAAGGTTTTAATAACCAAGCTATTACCAAGAGGAAACATAAAAGTAAGATGATGATGGTTTATTTTTATATACGAAGGAATATGGTGGAAAAGAGTTTGGACGAAAGTAATATTTTACTTTTCAAGATACGTTTCATTAAAGTTCGCACATTTATTTCGACGTCACCTTCAAAAGAAATTCCTTTGATAAACCCTAAAAAAATTCTCTGGCACTTATATGAGCTATTCATCCTAAGCAAAATGGTGTCCCACCGCGTATGTTTAATTTAGGGGGGAAAATGGCTTGACGGTTGATTGGGATTTTTACAAAGGTCTTAGAACATGTGGATCCAGATATTTTGGGTTTTTATAGTAATCTCATTAGACCTGGAGTCGGATTATGTTTTTAACGAAGTTTTGGAGGTGGACGTGCTTCCTATGATGAGTAAAATTTCTTCTAACTCATCGGGAAGCGATATAATAAGTAATAATAAAATGATTTCCTTATCTTATCCTTATATCATTCTATACTTGACCTGCATTATCATTTGTTTATATAACAGTGTTTCTCGTTCAATATGGAAGGTAGCTCATCTCATACCTCTTCCAAAGGATAGCACCTCCAATGATTTTGCGAACTTGTGAACAATAAGCATTCTGTCGACTCTGTCGAAGGTTTTGGCGAGGGTGATGGAGCTCCAACTGAGACTTCGTATATCGAGGTTCCATATTCCCCCATCATTTCAGTCAGGATTTCGGCTAGGGTTTAGTTGTGCTACCGCGCTAATTAAACTTACGGATGATATTATTTCAGCACCAGATACTAGTTTGGTGACTGTTTTGGTTCTGCTTGATTTCGCCAAAGCTTTCAATAGACTTAATCATCAGATGTTTGGCTCGGTTTTACATTATATCGGGTTTCATGATAGTGTTGTCTGCTTCTTTTACAGCTACTTGTCCGATAGAGTATAAAGAACTGTTTTAAATAATGACTTTTCTAACTATACCTGTTTAAATCTGGCGTTCTTCAGGGATCTATTTTAGTTCCATTGCTATTTGCAGTTTATACCGCCCAGCTTTTTCTGTTTGACCACTTTAATTGCATATTTCACTTTTATGCTGACGACACGCAACTGTAAACTTCTTTCATTTCCAGCGATGTCGTTGCTGCAACTCAAACTATCAATATGGATTTAGATAAATTTTATAAAACCACATGTTGCCATAATTTGCAAATTAATGAAGAAAACTCACGTTTCATTATTTTCGGTAATGTTTCGAATATATTATACCGTGCAGCTTTTTCTGTTTGACCACTTTAATTGCATATTTCAATTTTATGCTGACGACACGCAATTGTAAACTTCTTTCATGTCCAGCGATATTGTTGCTGCAACTCAAACTATCAATAAGGATTTAGATAAATTTTATAAAGCCACTTGTCGCCATAATTCGAAAATTAACAGAACTCATGTTTCATTATATTCGGCATTGTTTTGAACAGATTACAAGTGCTGCGTGATGCGTTTGATTTGCGTATCATTGGAGTTCGATTGATCCGGAAGGGTAGCACTACCACCAGGAGAATACAAGTAACTCAAAATTCATGATTACGGTTCATTTCTGGTATTGGTAAGAGACCAAAATTTTTTTTTAAATTCCCAGAGATTGGATGGCCAATATGGAAACGCATAGGCTTTTCCATTTGGCTTGGTTCGCCTACAAAATCATTATGACCCATATGAAACCCTGTTTACTAAACAAAGTTAGATATCGTACTGATATCTACAGCATAATGTTCGGAGAAAGGATTTGGTCCCACTCACTTCAAGCGTTGCTTTCAATACAATTATGCATTGATTGTGAACGATTTGCCATCGTACTTCATAGAATTGTCCTTTCATGGTTTCAAGCGATGTTTAAAGGAACGTTTACTAAGTGATCTTGTATTTTGGGTTATTTAGAATTGTTTAGATTTATGTTAATAGCAGTGTTATGTATATCTACATATATTTCCTTTTTCTCTTTGATTCATTTGAGAATTCTACAATTTTCATAGGGAGCATAATTTTTGATGAGAGTTGTGAGCTGTTCATTGCTGCATGCCAGTTTCCAAGTTTTGATAGTTTGTTTATAGACTTTTTCTGATCTTATAAAGCTTTATTCTTATGAAGTGATGCGGACAAAAGTCAAGGGTATTGTAATTTCTGGGTCTTCCTCTTCTTGTTGTTGTTTTAGACTTATTGGTCTGTTGATTTCTGAATTCGTAGCTATGATTTGTCATGTGATGTTGATTTCCAGCTGTCCTTCCAACACTTATGTGGTCTTTCCGGTGCTCGATCCCCTGTTGGCTTTCCCTCTAGTGCTACGCTTGGCAATCTGCTCTCGTCCATTCTCCTAACGTGAACGAATTTCTGGGTAAACAGTGATAATGTTCAGTTCTTCTTTAAAATTGTATCATCTAATTCTTGATAGCTTTCCTTTCCATGTTATTCTCTTCTTTATATTCGATATGCCATTCATTTTTCTTTCTTATACGTAGCATAAGGAAGTATTGTGATGATGAACATTTTCGACCTCGAGATTTTTGCAACGGTTTTTGCAAACATGTATCTGTGTCTGTCTGTCTGTATATCTGTGACCACGATAGCGGTCAAACGGCTACAGGTACCAATACCAACCTTTATATTTATGGGTATAATCTTTCTTTTCTGATCAGATTTTCAATAAAAGCTGTAGACCAAAAGTAGAAATTTACATCAGCAAAAAAATTAAAATTTATTAATATATCGTCAACTACTAAGTTTAGACAAATTTCTAAAGAATACAAATGTATTAAAAAGTTAGTTTTAGAAAAAATCATAAAAAAAGTTTTTCGAAATACCTACCGGAAAACTTGATTGCAAATATCTCGCAAATTATGCATACTATACAGATTTATCTGAAATAAAAAAAAAGTATATAGAGCTCGAGTTGGAACAATTTTTGTATATAAAAATTTTTAAAATTCGGACCAAAAGTACCACTTTTACTCAGAGGTATATTTTATTAAGGAATACAGAATTTCAAGTGTAATTTGGAACAATTTTTGTATACACACTTCGGAAGGCACATACGTATAAAAAAAGTCGTGTGGTGCCCACACCTCATTTTTCTGTTTGTACCTAGTCTAGTTCTTCTTTCTCTTTGAAAATTCAAAGCAGTTTTTTTATTGATTAGTTTTGTTTTCCTTATTGGTATTGTTGTTAGATTGTATGTAGATATACCCAATGTTTGTTTTCACCTTGACTAAGTTTTGATAGCTATTGATTTCTGAGCATATATTCCGTATATTATTATTAGGGCGCGGACATGACCGGTTTAAACTACGACGAAGTTACAACGGAGCAAAGAAATAATTAAAACAACACACGCTTACTGAAGAGCATTAATTTATATGGTGAACTGAACATCTGTTTACGCCCGAGAAGTGCCCGAGAATGAGAGCAAAAAATGCCCATAAAATAAGGAATTTATGAGTAAAATCCTCTTTTCATCGGCGTAAATAGGAGCGTGAGGGGTTTTTAAAATTTATTATATTTACCTTATATTTCGGAAGAGAAATAAATTTTTCATTTATACTTTCGTTAGTTTTGTTTTTTCATTGTTTTGACTGTTAATTACGTACTTCGTAATTTTTGTAATAGTCTGTTTAATACCGGTTTATTGAATCGACTTCTCCCAATTATCCAGGCGTAAGTGTGCACTGGATTTCGTTTAGTTTCAATAACATACGCGTACATTTTTAGTTATCATTTATTTAGAACTAGAACGTTGTTTATGTTACTTTTTCTGATATGAAAATTAATTGTCAGTGATTCTGAAATTTATTACAAAGTCTGTAAAATATCGTTACAGAATGCCAAAATATCGCACGTTCGTCACTTAGCTTTGCTAAAACATGCACAGAAATAGTTTTTATGCAGAGAATTTCGATAGTTTACAAAATTTCGTTACATGTTTAAATGACGATGCTCGAAGTATTTCTGAGTGCAAGGAACAAACACAAATCCCAAATTTAAAAAATCAGTTGTTATTCCTTCAGGAACACTTTGGAAATTTGCCTAAACTAATCAAATATTTTGAAAATCGAAATCTCAAATTAAAAGATGGATTAACCACATTAGATGTGGGCTATTAATAATTTCAAAAGTATTCCAAGTGACTTCGGATGTGGCCTTCGGCAAAAGTTAGACGCAGTTTTTAATAGAAATCCAGATTTAATAACATTGCGGCAATTGTGTATGCTAAATGCGCTGAAATAAAAGAATATTTCCAGTACGCACCTATAACCAGTTGCGATGTAGAAAGGACGTTTTCTATCTACAAGGATGTACTTAATTCAAAGAGAAGTCTTACAGAAGAGAAAATGAACAAATAATAAGGTATTTTGTATTTTATAGATCACCAGGCACTTGTTATCCAATTATATAAATAAATTAAAACCTCTTTAAAAATACAACATTTCAATAGTGCGCCCATGGGCGATGAGTCATCAACCGTTCGTGTCCGCGCCCTAATTATTATATCGGAAATATATTTCTTTAATTGTTTTTTGGTATGCGAAAATGTCTTGAAAATTTTGAATAGTTTTAAAAATAGCTATATAATCCTAAAAATTCTGTAATTAGTTTTATTGGCTCCTAAAACATTAAAAATGAAGAAAACGTTATTAATATTTACTTATGCAAAAGGCTTTTAAATTCACTTTGTACATCATCATCATTATCGAAAGTCATAATAGTTAATTATTACTCTAAACAAGTACACATATAAAAGTAGATAGATGGTTTATAATTACATCTTTTTAAGTGATCCTCCACCCGAATAATATTAATTTTGAATGTAAACACTTTTAAAAAGGCAACGTTTTGTTTATTTAAACTTTCTCGTTTTATTTTCAGAAGTCAAGGACCAACCGGCCCACCTGGAGTAACTAGACAGGTTAGTGATATAAATATAGAAATATGTATTTGTTTATTCCGTAAATCCGATGAGGTTTCGTTGAAAATCAGTGTGCTTCATAGTGAATTAACACACAGTTTGAAAGTCAATTAGTTTTCTTTTGCCGTGTACTTTTACCTGGCTTAAAAGAGAAAAACATAAATTACCGCTTGGAGATGTTTCGGCAATAAGAAAACAGAGCATAGAAAATAAAACAAAAGTAAAATTTTCTATTTTATACACAGGGTGTAAATGAATAACGGATAATGATTAATAACACTGATCAATAGATTTTTTTTCTTTTCATTAGTTTGATTGTTAATATTAAAAATATTTGGATGTTCTCCTCACTCCTTTGCGAAATTTTTAACCAAACTTCTTGGATAATACAAGTCAAAACGAAAAAAAAAAGGTATGAATATAGAAAATAAAAAAAGGGCCAAAAAACATTAGTGAGGATAAATTTGAGTATACATGCAAAGGTTATTCTAAAGTGCAGTTTGAAATGGCCATAAGGTTGGCAAATTTTTAATACGTACATAAAAAATTCACTAATTTGATAGATAATAAAGAAATGGGATTTTATTATATAACAAGAAAACATAGGAAAAAGTTAAATGTGATCACCACCTTGTTGTTCAATAAGTATTAGTCGTTACTTTGTTTGTATGGTAACTGTGTCAATTTTATTTGTCATACACCAGTGGTTCCCAAACTTTTCCGAGTCGCGGCGCCTTTTTTCAATTAAAAATTTTCCATGGTGCCCTACCCTAAGTAAAAGTATGACGGACCGTGAGTAAAAAATATATATAAATAAAAGTCGTGTATCTTCATTGTTTAACATTCTTTTTACTTTATTGGTATTAAACTAATAATTAATGTGATGGATGCACCATTTTCTCAAATCGTGGAATTAAACTGGACACTTTCTTTTTCCGGGTTATTTTTTGCTCTATACTTGCTTTTTATCACAGCGACCGCCGAAAACCCAGCTTCGAAAAAATAGGACGTCGAAAATGGAATCCGCAGAGCTTTATTATCTAGAAGGGTATATTCATCTTTTATTGAAATCCAACATTCTGTCAATTCCATACTGCCACATTTTGCTTTCAAACTGTTGTCGCAAGATAACTTGAGGAAATTCTCTTCTTCCGCAGAAGTAAATGGATCTTGAATCCATGCAAACCTACCGGAATTTTCATTTCGAAAGTATTTCTCAAACCACATAATTAGCTGTGATAAGTGCCCTTCAAACATGTTTTTTATATCTTGAGAAAGATTAAATTCATTTGACCTTAAAAAATGCTGCAAAATTAAAAAACAATATTTGCCCGCACTTCCATTCAATTTTCTTCTCCATAGGAGTTTTTTTTTATAAAAGCTCATATTTTTTCCGTTGACTTCAAAAGGTGCATGCTTTTTCCTTGCAGAGAGAGATTAAGGGAATTCAGCTTTTCAAAAATGTCGCATAAATATGCCAGTTTTATTAAAAAATCGTCATCAGCAAAATCTTCTGCATCTCTGTATCCTTCATCTTTACGGAAAATAAAAATTTCTTGCCGCAATTTAAAGGTACGTAATAAAACATTACCACGAGAGTCATTGTGCACTGCGATAGAACAACAAAGACACGGCTCCCATATTCTCACACAGCTTTTTCAAAAACCGTGCTTTCAATAGACGAGATTTTATAAAATTTACCACATTCACCACACATTCTAACACCTAATTCAGTGCAGGACTCAGATGTTTGACGCAAGCGCTTGTCTATGAATACAATGGACCCACAGTGCATTTGATGATTTGCTTCGAATATGTGCCTGTAATCCTCCATAGCAGCCAGACATGGAGATCAGACACCAACGCACTTAGGCCAATTCAAATCATTTTCAGATATAAATGTATCAAGAACCTCGAACAGGTCCTGAGCCTCCGCTCATGCAATGTAATTTTTACAAAACGGAGGGTTTTCTTTAATGCTATTACCATCTATAAACAGCTTCCCAGGCATGTTCACCATATTTACAGCAGTCGGAACAATAAGTTTTCTGCGATGGTATGAGCCTTCTTACATTTCGCGATTCTGTAAGCCACCTTGTAAGATGCTAGTAAAGCGTTTTTTAGTATAGATGCAGCCTTCCAAAAAGTATTTTGTTGTTGTTTCTGTTTTTTTAACTTCTTGGCAAAAAAAATAATGAGGTTTGCTGATCTAGATATTTTTAGTTTCTTATTTTGTTTTTTGTTTAGTTAGATTGGTTCAATTAATTATGAAGCTTTTACAATATTTCGCGGCGCCCCTGTGAAGATATCACGGCGCCCCGGGGCGCCGCAGCGCACAGTTTGGGAACCACTGTCATACACAATGGTTTTGCCTTTACGCGTTCGTATTGGTATCATTCAGTGTTATTATGAATTCAATAGACCAGAGGTTCTTAACCTATGGTCCGCGGATCCGCAAAAAATATTTATTTGACGAATATGCTAAGCTAAATTATAATTGTTTACAAAATGAAAATGGAATGTGTTAACTAAAATAACTGGCAACTATTTTCAAAATATATTATTTATTATACGATTAACTTTGTTTAGTAGTACATTTAATAGTTTAGTCTTAGTCAATTTAATTTTCTTTACATTTTTATCTGTTTCCAAATAGGAAGGTCAAATTTGACGAGGAATAATGTTTCCACTTTTTTTACACATTTTCAGCCATTTACTAATTATCTACAAATGTTTTAGTTATAATTAATACTTCTAATCTAATCTATCTAGTATTCTAGTAATTCAGTGAAATTTTTATATTCTTGGATACTGAAATAATAAAATAATTAGTATAGCTGATAACATATAATAAAACATGTGTAAACAGGAAAGGTTATGTCAAACCATTGCTTTATTGTCATCATTTGCCGTTGGTATCATTACTGTATTCATAGAGAAGCTTTGGTTGGTAAAAAGATACCGGATACATTGAAAGAAACCTTGACTGAAGTTGTAAAAAATGTTAATTTTATCAAGGCTAGATCATTAAAGTCAAGACTTTTTGAACAGTTGTGCAAGGCTGTGGACAGTGAGCATCATCAATTGCTGTTGCACACGGAAGTGCGATGGTTATCCCATGGAAAAGTTTTGTCTCGATTTTTTGAGTTGAGAAATGAGGACACTCCTTTGAACCTTCATTAAGTGAAGGTCTTCATAATTTTTACTAGTTAAGTAAACTAGCATACTTGGCAGATATCTTTTTTCATTTAACCACCCTCAATTTAAGTCTTCAAGGAGTAAATATAACAATTTTTGAAATCGAGGATAAAGTTGAAACTATGTTAAAAAAATTAGTTGTGGAACCACCGTTTATCAAATCAAGATTAAGATTCATTTCTAAATTTCAAATGTTTTCTTGCAAGCACTGAGAAAAACCTGTCTAAAAAAATGTGCGTAACAGAACAACACAATGTTCTTGACAACGCGATTTTGAATCCGTGCTACTGAAGATAACAACATAGTTGTCGAAATACGTATTTAACTTTTTTGTGCTTGAGTGTGGTAAAGGAGTTCTAGTGTTTTTGTTTAGTATCATGTATATAATTAAATTAAAATAATATCAATATCTTATCAATGAATATCTTTTAAAATAATATTTCTTAATATTAAATAACAGCGACATCTACTTGTGAGGCAGTGATTCATATTTCGTGTAGTAAGTGAAACAAAAATAGAGCGAGAAATATAAGATAATATTGTGCAATAATAAAATATATAATTAACTAAAAAGTTTGAGCCCTCGAAACAACAACAACTTTATTTAGACCATCAGCCCTGCGCATTTCTTAAATATACCTAATTTTCTTCGATTTGCTTTAAAATACATCATCTTTGAATTTTATATTTAATATTATTACATCTATCACATATTAAAGAATTAACAAGTCAATTTCATTTACGCCCTGTATATATTGTTTCAGAAACATCTAAACTATTACAAATTGCCTTAACTTCCGCGACTTGCAATGCGTGTATAAAATAATTGTATTAGTTTTAGTTATTTCTTTTAGGTCTCAGACAGAAGAGTAGAACCACCACTGGTCATACAAAACGCAATGCTAACCAAAGATAAGAAACCATTCACATACACTCCCGGCGGCATAGACCTATCAGAAATCAAATCGCCAAGAATGGCCAGACGAATAGAACGAAACGCCAATGCACCTGGTGTGGGAGATATACCTAGAGTATCACCACCAAGAGGGCCGACTGAACCTCTTCCTCCATCAGCCATAGCAGCTATGCAACCAGCACTACCGGTTCAAGTGCTTCCTGCTGGAGCAGTCCCACCACCTCCACCACCTCCGATGAATATACCGCCGCCACCTCCTATGGATCCTCTCCCGACAAAAGTCGTAACAACCAACGAAGGTATCTTCGAGCGACCTGATATGACCAAAATTATACCAGAAAATCCTATGGCGCTCTTAAGGAAAACAGGCGGCGTTAACCGAAGGTCTTTCATTGAAGAGCCAGCTTATTCGGATTTCCAACCCCAAGTTAATAATCAACAAAACTATATCACACCGCAGATTTACATGCCAGAAACTCAAGCCAGACAGCCGGTGCAAGTTCAGCAGTCAGCTCCATCACAGTTTCGACAAGTGCCTCCTCAAGCTCAAGTACAGCCGCAACAGCAATATACGCAACCAAAACCGCAAATGGCAACTGTTCCTAGACAAGAATCGTATCAAGAGCAACCGCAAGAAATAAAAACCAGCACTGCCCAATTAGGTCAGCTGTATATACCGCCTTTAAATAATGATAACCAAAGGAATATTGCCAGTCCTCCTGTGAAAGTTGTTACTCCTTCTGCAAAAGTTTCCAATCCTCCTTCCCCACAACAAAGAGTTCCACAATCTCCCGCTCAATCTCCAGGAAGTCCTCAATCACCGATGGCCACTTTAAATAGAGCTCCCAGACCTTGGCAAGCGCAAAAGCCACCGACGACTGAAGTACCCCCTTGGGCACACAAATCCCATACGTCACCACCATCATCTCCTGGGGAGGAAGAAGAAGAAGAAGAAGAGGAAGAAGCAGCTATTGTTCAGCAATCGCCTCAAATAAATTATCAAAAACGCGCTGTTCCCCAGTCGCCGGGGGTTCAACAAAATTTTATGAACCAACAATCTCCTCAACGTGTGCCACCATCCCCTGGTTTCCAACAACAGCAGCAGCAAAACTTTAATCATCAGCAAAGGATGCCACAGCAACAGCCCAACGTTCAACCTAACGTGATCGGCAGAGTTATAATTCCCGTTCAGATGGATGCACCACCTTCCAGTCCGAATGTTGAAGCTGTATATGTCACTCAACCGATAGTGCTCCAGCATCCCGGTCCAATACCAGATGGCAGTCAACAGAGCATCAAGGAACAACAATTACGCCAACAACAACAGTTGCAACAACAAAAGTTACAACAACAACAATTGCAACAACAAAAGTTACAACAACAACAGCAACTGCAACAACAACAGAGACAACATCAATATCAACAGCAGCAATCGCAGTCAACTCGAATTATACCTATTCAGATTGAAGGTGGTACAAATAACAATGGTCAAAGTAGTACTCCTAATAGTGCTTCAGTAGGATCTGCAACTCCTGGAAGTGCAAGGTTAGTGTGTCTTTTTTTTAAGATATTTATTTGTAGAAAACATACTATACGTAATCACAGCAAGCCATAGTAACGTAATTGACGCAGTAGGTTAGCTTTATAAACTTCCCTGAACTATAAAAAATCCACCAAGGAGGATTAATTGTTTGTCTTAAATGGTTAAAGAGTTACTAATTTCCCATTGAACCCTTGCATTTACAATTTCTTTTGACTAAAATTGTAGTATGTAAAAAATAATCTCTCACTTCCTGTATTTACGGAAATGCTAGAATATTTAAAACACTTCGTGTAGAATCGCAATGGTGGATTATAGCTCTATGTCTAGTTTGAAGGCAAATTAAAAATGTCCTAACGCCCTTCTTAAAAAATCACATATAGTGGGTGTTTCATGTATGAAAGAAAATATCTTGTAAATGCCCGCCATGGTTTTTCTGGCACACGCGTATTCTTTTGACAGAATTCGCAATAACATTATTGTATACATGTCGCGGTATTTCATTAATAGAGCGTCTAATTTCGGCCTTCAGTGCTTCAGTGGTCGCGGGCTTGTCGGTATAAACCCGTGACTTCAGATACCCCCACAGCTAGAAATCCAAAGGTGTCAAATCGCAAAAACGTGGCGGCCAATTCTGGTCACCAAACCGAGAAATGACACGACCAGGAGTAAACTCGTGCAAGACAGTCAATGTTTCACGGCCGGTATGACAGGTATTACCGTCTTGCGGAAACCACATATTGTTAGGACCAATATCTTCCAATTGGGGCACGAAAAACTACGTTATCATAGCACGATAACGTTCGCAATTCACCGTTACTGCATGACCTTCCGCATTTTCAAAGAAATACGGTCCAATTATTTCTCCAGACCACAATGCATACCAAACAGTAACATGTTTCGAATGCATTACTTTCTGATGAATCATTCGTGGATTTACTGAACCCCAAATGCGGCAGTTTTGCCTATTAACGAAGCCATCGAGGTAGAAATGGACCTCATCACTGAAAATGATTTTGTCCTCAAAATCGGCATTCACTTCTGTTTGCTCAAGTATCCAATTGGTGAACTCTCTTTGCTGTGCATGGTCTGTTGGCAGAAGTTGTTGCGTCAATTGGATTTTGTAGGCGTGGAGATGCAAATCTTGAGTCAGACTACGCTGAATAGTGGCTATTGTAATGTCCAATTGTTGTGCACGCTGACGAATCAACGTCTCTGGACTTTCGGCCACACTTTGGCGAACTGCCGTGATGTTTTGTTCTGAACGGCCTCTACTCATCACTAACATCACTAACCGTACTGGTCCTTTCAAATTTCTCGATTATTCTTTATAGTGTAGTTCAATTAGGAACATTCTGTGGACCGAATATTGGACGCACTTTACGAATGGTGGCAATCAAACTTTCACAATTTTGATAATAATGTTTAACAATCAGGACGCGTTGTTCTATCGTGTAATGCTCCATGTTTACTAACTCCCATCTGTCAACTTTCGATCTGTCACGTCATAATCACGTGTCATTATGACTATCAAATATGGCGGGCAATTCAAATCTTGCACTCTTATTGAAACAACCTTTATAATCTGATGACCTGACGAAGAGAACGGAAGTAGACCAAGATATGGTAGACAAAAGCAAGGTTACTTCTTGGATCGATGTAGCCTTTACTTATTGGAAATTCATAATGTTGAAAGTAAATAAAACTGAGAGTAAAAATCACTTAAATTCCCACTTTATTGATAAAATGTCATGACGATCGTTTCGACACACAGTGTCTTCTTCAGATGAGGTTATATTACAAACTTAACTAAAGTGTCAGTTTTATTTACTTTCAACATTATGAATTTCCAGTGTTATACACAGATAACCATTTTTTTAACTAGATAAGATAACAGATAATTCCGAAAAATATTATCTAGATACAGATAAAAGATGATTTTGCTAATGATTATCTAGATAAAGATGACAGATAACATATAATTTATCTAGACAATTCAATAGATAATCTAGAGAAATTGAGTATTGTATTTTAGAATTCAACGTGGTTTAGGTATCGATTGATATAGGAAGGATGGGAATGAGTTTTTTTGGTATATATAATATAATGCTTTAGGGAGTGATTTCAAGTCGGATTTGAGTGGAAGGAGGATTTAAGCACTCGTGCTGAGAAGTCTTTCGTCCTGTACTGAAGATGGTAGCGTCGTGTTATATTTAAGAATATTTTTTTAATAGTTGGGTATGCATGTAACGTTTTTAGTTCTTTTTTTTATACCTTAGATAACAATCAACTTGTGAAGTGTTCACATTTCGTCTCTTCTTTTCGGACCATTGTCCCCTGACAGAAAACGATTTAAGAAAAATATCGTCACTGTCATCCGTTTCAGATTCACTATCTGTAATTGAGGCTGAAGCCAAAAAGGTAAATTCATTTGTAAATATTTCCTCACTGTAATTACCAAGTCCCTCAGGAATCAATTTGGTGTTAAATTTGGAGTGACTCATTGCTAACAGAATGAAAGCTTTACTTTCGGCTTGGTAGGTTTCCATGTCAAACAAGTGTTCAAACCTCTGTTCAATCCCTTTGATTATGTCCACTTTCAAAGCACTACACTAAACAAGAGATGACCTCTCAATCAACTTGATGCGGACAATGAATAAAGTTGGAGCAACAAAACCCAGAAAACATTCTAATTCCTCTTGCAGTCTATCTAATGAACAAGCCAGTAGTTCCATCACACTGCAGTACTCTTCAATAAATTGCCACTTAATGTGTTTTAGTCTTTGGAGTTTCAACTTTGGGAATAATTTTCTTATTTCCTTCTTATTTAGCAATTACTTTTTCCCGCATCATAATATGAATTCCATCGAGTAATGATGGGTACCGGAAATTTGCATTTACATACTTGATACGTTAAGTCTAAGTAACTGTGCGTCTGCTCGTTAAATTCCAAAAAGCCTGAAGTTTCCCAAATGTAGAACAATAAATTTTCTTGTAGTCGGTTGTTTTTTCAAAAACTTTATTTGCATCAGTATTGGCAACTAAGTTGAGGGTGTGCATAGCACACCTCATGTAACTTGGCAATATAATTCAGTCTAGTTCATCATATGCCGTTTCAGGGCCAGGCCCAGCAAGAAGGTGCTCCAAATTTATTGTTTGCACATCTTCAATAATAGAAGTAATATTATTCAAAAAATTAACCAGTTTTGAGATAATCCCACAACGGTAATAAATTCTTGTTTGTTAAACATTACATTCACACACAGTGAAAAACAACACATATCTTTTTACATTCTTTGAAATCATAGAAGAGGATCAAATAGGTGAAATAGAATCTTGATACTGCTGAACTTTTCTTGGAAAAAATCGTTGTTCCACTTTGAGACAAAAATAAATCAGTTCTTTGAGAAAATAATCTTATTATTATAAAATAAGAATACCTTCAGAAGATTCTTTATCACAGTAGTAATCAGGGGATTCATCAGTAAGGGAGAAAAAAGCCATCTGTTATCTAAAACCTTCAGATAATCTGCTTTTTTTATACCGGTAAAATGGGGTGGTTTAATGCCACTTTTTATGGTTTTCAAAGAATTTCGGACAATTATAGACACCAAAAATGTTTGTAAAAGTTGACGATATACTTTGAACCTTTGGTTACTAAATTATGTAAAAAAGACTTAAAAATTTCCATTCGTTTTTCTAAAATTATTTATAACAATTGGCACAATTTCCCCCCATAGGATGGGGTGGCTTTGTGCCAGCTACTTGTTTACCGTTTTAGCACCATGCCGCCTATTTACAGGCTGAAAATGTGCCAGGCCCAGCTTCATATTATAGTGAAACAGTATGGTATAAGTGACATGGCCCACTTTCACCCCAATTAGTTTTATCTCTGTTATTTTTGTGGTACAATCTCGCCCCAAATAAAAGGTTTAATGAAAAAAAATTTTTATTTATAAAATATAACAGAACCTAGATATTCTTACAAACCAAAATAAAACAAAAGAACAGCCAATTATCACATAGAATAATAACTAATAAAGATAATTAAGCGTATAAATCCATATCAGGAACTCGAAAAATTTGTCTTCTGCCGATCTGAATTGGAGAGTTGATTTTTTTCTTGACGATATCTGCGTGATCGTAAAACAGCTCATCTTTTTTCTCAGGCCATTTCCAATTGTTGCCGCATTTACTCATGGCATTGACGGAAACCCCGTTGTCTTCTATGGCGGTAATCATACCTGGAAAGAAATTTCCGTCATATCGAATTATTGCATAGTTTCCGACATGCAGCGATTCCTCATTTTCAAGAACTTCCAATGTTTGTGACTCATTAACAGAATGGTTATCAGATTCGGACGTAGGGGATGTACTACTTTTAATTTATCAGAATCTTCGCTTGTTTCGGAAAGTTTCTTTTTCCAAGGTAGCTTCAGCTTTTTGCTTGGATTTTTAGAACCCGTCGGAGTAGATGGAATGGGTTCTGGACCGTCTGTGTTTCCTGTGGTGACGTAATTTTGGACTGGATTTGCAATATCTGCAGCACTTATACTTTTCCCAGGAACTACATTGACCCTTTTACGTTTAGTCCGACGAGAAGCAGTAAGGGCTTCTCTTTTCTTTTGCAACTGTTCTAGAAAACTTTCGCCGAGAGCATTTTTTATTTCCGCCGTTTCATTTTCGAGAACTTCATTTGGAAGACGACTCAAAACAACGTCGCGATTTTGTGGATAAATACCACATTTTCTAAATCCAGATGGAAGGATGTCCGAATCTCTGTGGCTCATAATATTTATTAATTGTTTCAATAAGGCAGGGAAGAGATCTTTAGGGATCGTTGAACATCTGCTTCCCTGAGCTGAATCTTTCCATTCATTAAGAATTTTTCGCCAATTGGCTTTCAGCGAACGAAAGTATGCGACATCTAGTGGCTGTAAAAGATGTGTTGCGTTGGGAGGCAGGGCTATAAAGGATATATTGTTTCTTTGACATTGGCGTACCACTTCAAAATTAAGGTGAGAACTTAAGTTATACCCAATGAGGACCTTTTTACCCTCTTGGTTTTTTAAAATTGGAAGCATAAGGTTAATAAACCAGTCCTCAAAGCACTGGTAGTCGAACCATCCTGACTTAGTCCTATTATATCGAGAGTTATCCGGTCCGTTTTCTGCCCATGACTGCCATAGTTTTTCTGACTTGTAGATGACATAAACAGGTGCTGTCTTCTCATCTGCATTCCCCGCAAACATTAGAGAAGTACAGGCCTTAGTCGCATTTCTAATTTTTTCAGGATATTTCGTGCCCCGTCTAATAAGGACCTTTTTAGCACCAGGGTCGTCCCCAAGATTAGTTTCATCATAATTCCAAATATTGGAGGGCGGGACACCCTCCAACTCTCTTTCAAGATGATTGAAAAAGGAATTTATTATTTCTCGATCTACAGCCGCCCTTGAAACACTTATGTTTCTTGCTACTCGATTTGAGAGAGTGTTCTTATGCCTGTTCAAAAATGATAAAGTCCATTCTTTTCCGGGAAAGTTCTCTTTGAAAACTATGACTTTTTTTCGCCTTCTATCTAAATATGCTTTGACAATAAACTGCAGATCCTGGGAAGTTACAGGAAAACCAAAAATAGAAACTGCTATTACGGAAGCAACGATTGCATTCTCCTCGTCTTTACCGAGTGCCGTTTGACCACCAGAAGGTAATGTATGTTTTCCATGCAGATTATTTGAAAGAGTATTTCGGTGAATTCCATACCTAAAAGATGTATTTTAAATAAATATAGGGTGTTGATATTAAAGCTTTTTACCACGAATCTTACTTTTTTGCAGCCTCTCGTACGGAAATTTTTTTATCCTTAATCTCCTGAATAGCTTTTTGAAGAGTATCGTCCGTATAATTCTTGTAATACCGAGATCCGACCAATCGCTGGTATTTTCGAGGCATTTCTGAGGAAAATAGTATATTTTCACTTATAACCACATTTATCACGATGACAGTGATATGGAATAGTATATAATGCAATGAGCATTTAATGATAGCTATTAAGACACGAGTAAGAAAATGACAATACGAGCCGAAGGCGTATTCTAGAAAGATGATAGATAACAAAATTTTTATCTAGATAATTTAGCTAGATAAAAATTTTGTTATCTATCATCTTTCTATATATTTAATGATAGCTATTAAGACACGAGTAAGAAAATGACAATACGAGCCGAAGGCGTATTCTAGAAAGATGATAGATAACAAAATTTTTATCTAGCTAAATTATCTAGATAAAATCATCCAGATAATGCACAACACTATGAATTTCCATCAAGTAAAGGCTACATCGATCCAAACTGTTATTGAAGCTTCTACGAGTTTCTTAGCCCTATGGTATAACAAACTACTTCTAAAATGGGGACAGTACATATTGTAACACAATTCAGTTTAGTTTGTAATACAACCTCATCTGAAGAAGACACTGTGTGTCGAAACGATCGTCATGATATTTTATCAATAAAGTGGGAATTTAAGTGATTTTTACTGTCAGCTTTATTTACTTCAAGGTTACTTCTTGTACGAATAGTTTTCCATGAATTTCAAAAATGAAAATATAATAGGCTAATTACGAATAACATTCAAATTCAGAATAGTAAAGATTGCTTGGAAAACCTATAAATTTTATTTTTAAATGAATAAAACTGACGTTATTCTGCCAATAAAAAAATATATTACATTTTAGACTCCGGCTATTTATACATCATATCCAAAAATATGCACGCCTTTAGATAGTTCAATCCAAATTCGCACACATTCGTCCCACGAAATTCAGCGATGCCAGAAAGAAACTCAAAGAACATCTTTATCGAAATCAATTTCGTGTAATCAATTACTTTCGCGCGCACCTAATATATTTTTATTTGACTTCTCCAATGATCTCCGCTCCGTGTAATTTGAAATTCACACATGGTAGCAGAATCAGGAAACGCCAGTATCTAGGTTAAAATACCGGCTATTCCTCCTAAATATATCCGTAGACTTTGAGAATTTTGGTAACATTCCAAGAACGTAACATGCATGCACACAAGTGTCGTTCAATATTTGTTTGTTTTGGTCTTCATCTAATGTGCTCACGGTCTGTGTATAATGGCCTGGCGCTAATTTAACCAGACCTTCCTAAAGTCTTTTTAGTCTTAGAGAGTAGACCGTGTCGAGCACTACTTATGCTTATACGCCTAACCCAATAAAATTTAAAACTTCTTCGGTTGATCTTTGCGGCGTCAATGATTTATTATAACTCTTTCTAGGACGTTTAATAGACAACCCAGCTGGTCACAAACGGGACCGACACAATCGAATTCGTTTAAGGTATTGCAAAAAATCACCAACACCGATGGCGATGAAGATGAAAACGAAGAATCTACCGAGCACGAACCTAGGAGATCACAGCAATTTGAACAACCACCACTAGATCAAGTTAGGAAATTAAAATTGAGTGAAGACGATCAAGAACTTATGAATAAATTGAAACAGGGTAAGTGTGAAATTGTGGAAAATTACTGATTTACGTTGCTGTTTTCGATGTTTTCTCCTAAACTATTTTCTTGGCTTCTTTTAAATTTTATGAAAAATCACTGGCGAAAAAAATATCCTCAAATAATGGTTTTAGTTGAAAGAATCTTTTAGTGCTATTAGTATATTTTATAAAAGAGATAAAGAATACATTACATGCTATTTATTATTACTTTATTTGATGCTATTCATAAGTATGTGTGTGGCGGTCAAGTTAAAGTTCTAATGACAGAGTTTCAAAAAGGTCTTGCAGTTATTGTACTGTTCAGCACACTCATAACTAAAATATGTTACATCATTACATTTGGAAAGTGGTCTTATAAAAACTGGGTAAAGATTTTTTGTGTTTCAAATAAAGTGAAGCCAAGCGTTTCAAACTATACAATTTTAAGAATTTTTTTATACAAAAATTATTCAAAATCCTATTCTAAGTACTTTCATTCTCTTAATAAATCGCTATAGAATGCATACTTTGCAAGATATTCGAAAAAAAGTGCTACTCGCTAAGAGTAAAAGTGGTACTTCCGGTCCGAATTTTGAAATTTTTTTCATACAAAAGATATTTAGAATTATCATTTAAACACTTTTATACTCGTAATGTACCTGCCTAGAATGCATGACGTGCGGGATATTCGCAAAAAACTGATTTTCGATAAGAGTAAGAGACCTACTTCCGGTAGGGATTTCAAAAAACCTTTTTAGGACAGTTTGTCTCAAATTTAATTTTGAGTACATTTGAATTCTTTATAAATTTGTTTAAACTTAGTAATTGACGAAATATTTGCAAAATTCGATTTTTTCACTGAAGTAAACTGCTATTTCCGGTCTACCGATTTTACTGAAAAACTAATCAGATCTCAAGAGGTAGATTGTACACGTAAATACAAAATTTGGAATTGATATCTGTAGCGGTTTGACCGCTATCATGGTCACAGACAGACAGACAGACACACAGACATTTTTTAAAAACCACTTTTTTGGTATCAGGGGACCTCAAAACGTGGACATCTGCAAAAATCTCGAGGTCGAAAATTTTCATCATCACAATACTTCCTTATACTACATATATGAAAGTGATTATAAAAATTTGATTATTACTGTTTTTTAATTGTTTTTAAATTAAAACTACTTCTCTAATAATTATAATTTAAAAAAAATCTGAATTTTTGTAAAAATAAATATTTTCTAATGCTCATAAATTACTCGTAAACTTTCAATACATAATTAAAGAAAAATTGTTGTTTCCAAAGATGTCTTTCAGAACAATTAATAGTTCTGAAAGCAAAGAAATGTGTGTTTTTCAATTATAATATTCGCTCAATATTTAGTCTATGTAAAATTGAAATATAATAATTAAGAATGTGTATACATACTTAGGTTAGCAGTAGTATAAACAACTTACACAACAGCAAAGACAACAAAGGCTTTATTTCAGAATTCTCTATTTATTTTATTTACAATATAAAAATTTCTAAAAGCTTTTCATCAAATTCTATGTTCTTATGGATCTCTTGATGGAAGGTTTGATTCACTCTCACTCACTGATACAAATATTTAATAAACCAAAGAAGATGATGGCCTTCCTTCACAATTTATATTTGTATAACACGTCACTAAGGTATATAGTAATTATAGTATATTTATAAAGGCAGTTCTTCCCAAAATGCTTAGACCAAAGCATACTACTTTCGTTTTGGAATCCAATTTGGCCTATGTATTTTCTTTATCCACAAATTCCTTCTAATGGACTCTTTTGGCAGCCTATATTCACTAATTTTTAATGTTAAAGTAAAAGATTAATATTGACCAAACTATGCATGAAATTAATAATCATATGTACCTACTTGCTCAAAGTTAAAATTCTCCTATTCTCTGCCTCTAATTGACTTATTCTCCTTGCTACTCCAATTTGTGCAATGAAAAGCGGCACATCAAACCGTATTAAATACTAGGTACTAAATGAAGGACAAAACAGCTAAACTCTTAGTAAAAAATGAAACGGAATATAATTCTTCAATTCTTAACTTTAAACTAATTAACAACAAATGATAGTATTGAAGGTATTAAATAAAAAGTAAATTATAAATGAACATAAGAAATCTGTAATTGACGATAATAAAGACTAAAATACAAAATATATATTACACAAATAAGCAGGTGATGACCCACCAATGGCGAATGTAAACATACCCCTCTCGGCTTCACTTTTTGTCGAAAGTGCTCTCTCCTTCTTTTCTTTCCTCCTTGATTAAAACTATTTTTTATAGTATATTATTTATATATCTGCATATGTCACAGAAAAATAATAAAAATTCTGTATAAAAATATTCGTGATTTACTGATTGTGATTTTTTTCTTGCTGACTACACGATTGCCTCGAAACCTGAAGAACGGGTAAAACGCAATTTTGCCATAAACTTTGAACCCCAATATCTTGGAAAGTACTTGACTTCAGCCAAAAAAACGTATGCTTCATAACATGGTCAAAACTAGGGCGCGGACGTCCCAGGCTTAAACTACGACGGAGTTACAACGGAGCAAAGAAATAATGTAAACAACACACAGATACTGAATAGCATTATTCATATGGTGAACTGCAACATCTGTTGTTTACTTAGAAAGTTATTGAAAACGACAGCAAAAAAATGCCCATCAAAAAAGGAATTTATGAGTAAAATCCTTTCTTCATCGGCGTAGGTAGAAGCGCGGTGGGTTTCCAACATTTATTATATTTACCTTACCTTTCCAAGAGAAATAAAGTTACATATATGTTATGGCTACATACATACTTACGTTAGTTTCGTTTTTTCATTATTTTGACTGTTAATTACGTACTTCGTAATTTATGTAATAGTTCCTGTTTAATCCCGTTTCATTGAATCGACTTCTCCCAATTATCTAGACGTAGGTGTGCACTGGATTTCGTTAGTTTCAATAACATACGCATACATTTTTAGTTATCATTTATTTAGATCTAAAACATTGTTTATGTTACTATGATATGGAAGAACGTCGAGAAATACATCGTGAAACAATGGCGAGTTGGATTGAGGGTCATACTGATTGTATGTCCATTGTCAGTGATTCCGATATTTATTGCAAAGTCTGTAAAATATCGTTACAAAATGACCAAAAAGTGCACGTACAACGTCACTTAACATCGCTAAACATAGACAGGCAATGGACCCGTTGAAAGCTGAGAATTTTAACGAAGAACTCTGTGGAGCTTTAATGGCGGTTAGTATCCCATTAAATAAACTTGACAATCCCACTTTCAAAACATTTCTTCAAAAATATACTGGTCGAAATATTCCTGATGAATCCACCTTACGCAAATATCATGTTTCTAAGTGCTTCACGAAAACAGTAGAATGCATTAGAAGACATCTTTCAAATCAATACCTATGGATAAGTGCCGACGAAACTGTCGATATATTAGGAAGCTGTGTGGTAAATGTTGTAGCTGTACATTCAACTATTCCATATAACAGGTGATGCGGAAACAGTTCCTAAAACCATTGACGAGAATTTGCACAAAATGCTTCATTCAGATGACAGGTACAAAGAAAAAATACTTTTGTTAGTGACAGTGTCGCATATTTGTTAAAAACAAGCAAACTTTTAAAGGAAAAATATCCTTGTATGCTGCATATTACTTGTGTAGCACATACTCTGCACATAATCTGTGAATATATCAGACACACCTATCCGGAAGTTGATAGACTTGTATCCGCTTTAAAAGAAGTTTTCAGAAAAGCACCACTGATAGTAGCTCTTTACAAGGAAAAACCTCCATCTTTTTCACTGCCTCCCTCGCCAGTAATAACTAGATGGGGAACATGGTTGGAAGCTACTAGTTTTTATGCAGAGAATTTTGTTACATATTTAAATGACGATGCTCGAAGTATTTCTGAGTGCAAGGAACTAACACAAATCCCAAAAAAAAAATTAGTTGTTAATCCTTCAGCAACACTTTGGAAATTTGCCTAAACTACTTTGAAAATCGAAATTTCAAATTGAAAGACAGATTAACCACATTAGATGTGGCTAGCAATAATTTCAAATGTATTCCAAGTGATTTCGGATGTGTCCCTCGGCAAAAGTTAGACGCAGTTTTTTTGAAATCCAGATTTAATAACATTGCGGCAATTGTGTCAGAGAATATAGCAGTACTAAGCTAAAATAATGAAGCACAGTACATTGCAAAAATCTTTAATTTTAGAGTGCATATGTGCTAATAATATAAATATAGAGAATACCTTTTGACGTAAATATGTGTACATTCATGTAAGAGAGTAATCTACTAATACTTTTTTTGAATGTGAATAAACTGCCCTTCTTGCCACTTGTTAATATAATGATTCCCATTATTAAAGGGATTTGAAATGAAATACAATGGCGTAGATTTAGAAATACTAAAATATAATATTTCTTTATTATCTTATAATTCCATGCCGGAAATATTGACAATATAATAATAATAATATATTTTTGACATAACTTTTTAAAAACCTTATACAATAGTTTGATATGATATACCAGCCGTTATTAAATTATTAATATTAAGTTTATTATTATAATTAGTAAACATTAATTGCGACAAATGTAAAAGTTCTTTCTAGTAAACGTGTAAACGTGTAATGGAACGATAAGCGATTAATGAAATTTTCACTAATTTTTTGTCCGCTTCTTTTGATTGTTTCGCCGTTTATAGAAATTACACCCCGGGGCCATCATTATTTTACCAGATTATTAAGTATACTAATTGTTGTTCCAAAATCGGAATTTCCTGTTTTCTCTCACTTTCGTTCCATTGTTGACAGGTAAAAGTACCATTTTGCATATAGATTATTCATCACATAAGATTTTTGTTTTTATACTAATCGATTCTTTCAACGCCTTACCTGCAAATAGCCTCCAGTTAAAATTAAGAAAAGGTTTCGATGATCCGTGTAATTACGTTGAAATTGCTAATTGAAGGATATAAGAGAAGTTAAGAAAAATACACTGTTAGACATTGATATTGTAGCACTTCTGTTAATAAGATTTCTAAATTCCTTATTTTAAAATGAAATTTTGTTCACTATATTTCTTACATTAGCATATTTATACTAGTTATACTACAACATTTGCAATATGCAGTGTATCCAAGGTATCATTTCTATCTAATGTTAATGCGACTATCAAGCTGTTCTTTCTAACACTAGCGGACGGTTTTAATTTTTTTTCTTAATAACTGTTGTAAAAATGGATATATAGTTCATACAGTCTTTAAGTGAAGGCATAACCAAAACCAAATAAGTACAAAAATCTTGACATAACAAATACTTGAATGTTTAATTAGTATGAAGAATACAAAAATTCTTAACTGCAGACAAAGGAAAATTGCTTATAATGGGAGATTTTTTAACAACTTTCTTTTTGGCAACACTGTTTTTGGCAGCTCAGCTGTTTTCGTGTAACATATTACTGTCAAACATGCTCAGTTTGGTCTATAATTAAACCATGAATCGACTTACAAACGAACAACGCTTGCAGATTATTGAATTTTATTATCAAAATTCATGCTCGGTTAAGAAACTGCATCGTGCACTTCTTCCATTTTAAGGTCAGTTTGGGCAACCTTCTGAGGCGGCTATTCGGAATCTTGTGACTAAATTTCGCACCAAATTTACATTATTGGTCATTAAACCACCAACACTTATACGTAGAGTGCGGACAGAGGAAAATATGGCAGCTGTATCCGCCAGTGTTGTTGATGACTGTGAATTAGCGATTCGGTGCCGTTCGCAGCAATTGGGCCTCTGTTACTCCACTACGTGGAAAATTTTGCGGAAGGATTTGGGTGTAAAACCTTTTAAAACACAGTTGCTGCAAGAATTGAAGCCACACGACCTACCGCAACGGCTAACTTTTGGTGAATGGGCGCTGGCAAAGTTGGATGAAGATCCACTTTTTTATCGGAAAATTGTGTTCAGCGGCGAAGCTCATTTCTGGTTGAATGGATACGTGAACAAGCGAAATTGCCGTATTTGGTGTGAAGAGCAGCCAGAAACATTGCAAGAATTGCCAATGCATCCCGAAAAATGCACTATTTGGTGTGGATTATGGGCCGGTGGCATCATTGGACCGTACTTTTTCAAAGACGACGAAGGCAGGAACGTTACTGTGAATGGCGAGCGCTACCGTGCGATGAATACAATTTTTTGCCAAAAATGGAAGAGCTGGGCTTGGCTGACATGTGGTTTCAACAAAACGGGCCACATGCCACACAGCACGCGAAACAATGGTCCAATTGAGAGGCGAGTTCGGTGAACAGTTTATTTCACGTTTGGGGCCGGTCAATTGACCATCTAGATCGTGCGATTTAACGCCTTTAGACTATTTTTTGTGGGGCTATGTTAAGGCTCATGTTTATAGGGACAAGCCCGCAACGGTTGACGCACTGGAAGCCAATATTGAAGAATTTATTCGTGAGATACCGGCCGATATGTTGGAGAGAGTATGCCAAAATCGGACCCAGCATATGAACCATTTGCGGCGTAGCCGCGGTCAACATTTACATGAAAGCATCTTTAAACATTGAATTATATAGATCGTTCTATCGATTCAAATAAAGATTTCATACATTTCTCTAAATTTTATGTGTTTTTTTTAAATCAAGTCCGAAAGCTCTTAAAAAATCACCGGGTATATCAAAGTTTTGCATAAATAGAGTTATTTCTTCCTCTTATGTTGCCTGTCGCCTTCTCTAATACGAAAC
Source organism: Amphimallon solstitiale (assembly GCA_963170755.1). Lineage (NCBI taxonomy): Eukaryota > Metazoa > Arthropoda > Insecta > Coleoptera > Scarabaeidae > Amphimallon > Amphimallon solstitiale. The sequence goes on from OY720683.1 coordinate 26,764,013, forward strand.
CAACAAGAATCTCCCATCATGACGGCATCCCACCTACCTAGATATGGTTTCTTCATTTTCGCAATCTTTTGATCGAACCCTTCCCACTGTTCATCAGTCGTCGTTCCTAAATTAGCAGGAAAGAAATCCAAATATTAATGCAAAAAATGAACTCTCAGCGACATTCAGCACCCTAAATGTTTATAGTTTTCTAGCAAATTAGCCACGATATCTTGGTAGTTTTCACACTTATGAGATCCCAAAAAATATTTGCAAACATTTTTATAAGAAGTCCATGCCGCCAATTCTAAATCATTCATGGCACGTTCAAAATTTTCATCTTTAAACAGTTTAATAACTTGTGAACCAACAAATATTCCTTCGCGAATGTACAGCTTAAGAAACTTATCCCTTAAGTATTAAAAACAGTTTCCTTTTTTTTCCTAGATTCCTTAATACAGTGATTCTTTTAATCGAGATCCCAAAATTTGTGATTTTTCTTTGCTTAAACCTAAATGCCGTATCAAATCATTCAGATCTGATTGAGTAATGAGATGTGGTTCGTCAGAAAGACCATCCGTCAGATCATTGGAAAATGACACATTCAAAACATCGGTTATATCTTCCTCGTCCGTAGAATTTGCAGAAGAATTGAATGCATTGGAGTTGGAAGCTCACAATCAGTTTTTTTCAAGGGTTTGCTTACAGATGGAATGTTTGGATTTTTACAAGACAGAAGTAATGGTCCGTGTCGTGATCTGCTGGTTCACAGCAAATCATTAGCCTTTCTGACAGGACTTCAGAAGAATTCTTGTTTTTGTTCCACTAACTTAATTTGATATAACACGAAATACAGCATATAAGTGGTACACATGTTTTGTCTTGATTTTGAATTTCGAAGCCAAAATATTGTTCATAACATCTTTGAATAAATCCACTTAAAGACTTATTTTTATAAAAAATTTTCTTAATTCAATTTTAATTCGGGCTTCGATGCATTGTGTCACCACAAACACTATCTTTTATAAGTATAGATTAGTGTTGTTATGAATGGCTTTATTAATAAACTATTCAATTTTCGTTAACGAGTGTAAAAATAAAAAAAAATCGGCATAAAATTGACTGCTCAAGGTATTATAAATAAACATTTCTATCGTTTCCAAAAAAATCTGACAACAAGAACACAAAACTTGCCCATAAGTGACTGCTAGACTAATGGTTGAAACAACTACCCATAGACTGCGCAAGCATTTCTTGTACTATGGCTTTACAAAAGAGTCTAAAAAAATTGTAATCTAATTTAAAATAGTTACTTTCATTATTCAAAGTTTTAGTTGCAGCATCACAATATCAATGTCTAACGATCGTCTTTACCTGCCAAAAGACAGCTACATAAATTCACTTCGATTCAGGCCGAATTTTTTCAGAACTTTTTATCGAAGACGAGGAAAATCCTAGATATAGAGGAGGGCACATACCTTCCAGGGTATTTAGGATTTTGGACGCGAGTGGTATTTAAATTATTATTATTACTAAAACATATAACATAACACGCATCACTTATATTGGTGTCGGGTGTAAAATTCTTAGGCAATCGAAGTTCGAAAACGCTTAATTAAATTTCATGTCGCTTGTTTATGGTGGCATGGGTGTCGGCCGATTAATGTGCATTTATCTCGTAACAATTAGGAGTAGACCAGGAAAATTACCTACATAAAGAAGTAGATCCCAGGTATAGAGGTGCGACTATTCCTTCAAAGGCTTTTAAGTTTCTGCAATCGATGACGGATTCACCTAATCAACCCACCACTCCTTCTGGTACGACACTTGATATAAAAGTAACTCTTTACAAATTTCTAGTGTTCTTTCTAAAAGTAAAACTATAAACACAAACAGAAAGTAAACAACACGACAAGAAAACACATTTCCCTAACATTATTACGCTTTGCTTGCTACTAATACAGAATCCAGGAATGCTCTTCGGTAAAAGAAATGTAGTTTACTCATTTGGGTTTATTTATAGTTCCCAGAAACCCTCAAGTTGGCAATCAAGGACCAACCGTTAGAACAATTCCAGTGCAAATTGAAGGTAAGATCTGTTATTTCTTATTTTTCGCAATTTCTTAGTAACATGAATTTAGCCATGTTGATGGTGAATATTAAAGGATTAGTTGAACCCAGCAAAATGTACATCTTTTGAGCACATTTTCCACACATATTGACATGTGCTGGGACCTGGGAAGAACATTTCATTATATTTTTATCGCAACATTCCGTTAAAAAAGATATTTTTTTGTCACATAGTTTAACCACCGATGAAGGAGATTACAGATAGACGTTGTAACGTTTGTACAATTTGCGTCAACCAACCAGATATAATCTCATCATTGTTGCCATACTGATTGTAAAGTCTCTACATTATTCCATGACCAGCATTTCGCTATCGCTGCAACATTAGCGAAAAGTACAAAAATACAAAGACAAAATGAGGTTAGAGAATATCACATTTTGAACGGGTGTTACTTGCAAATAGTCATATTTCTTTTAATAAGTTTACATCCATGTATATCAGTGTAATATTTGAGTATACTGAAGAACAAAATTATGATTTTATTATGTCTTAACAAGACGATTTAGTTCCGATTCTGTAGAAGAAATGTTTCCACATGTTTGACTTCAAGGAGATGCAACTGATGTTACCGGTGCCACTGATTGGCTGAATATTTTATGAGATATATACTGCGATGTAAAATAGTAAAAGCGTCGATTACAATAGTACAGCAATTTAACATTTTTTTAAATCCAAGGAGTTATATACAAAATCCAAACAAACAGTTTACAAGGTAATTGATCCCCAATTAGTTTTACCTTTTGAACTGTTAGACAAAATTAGAAATGCAAATAAATTATGATTCTTGAACAACGTCGTTTTCAGCAATACGCTGTTAATTTTATTTTATTCTATTTCATTATTTTAAAAATAATAATATCAATTTTGTAAAATTAATGTTTAAAGTGTTATTTTAGAGTTGATATCAATAGAAATTGAGATGTCCTGTTTTTTGGGTTTATTATTCTATTACTAGATGGCGTTACTTAAAGGCCGATATTATGAGGTTAGTAGAATCAATTTCAACAATGTAAAACGAAGTTACGTGATGGCCTTTATATCACGCAGCGATAGCGAAATCCAATTGGTTATTATTATTCAACATTCATACGCCATCTTTTGAATTAAAGTTATTTTTTTGTGTTGCCAAATGTCTCCACATAAGTACTTTTTGTAATGTCCCATATCTAGTGCTGCCAGGTCTACTGTTTTAGTCATGTTTCTACCGTTTTCGCCAAAATCTACCGTAAAATTGCATCAATGCAAATTACGTATAAAAATTAAATTTTGAAAAGGAAGGAAAAATATAGTAGTCATAATTATGAATACCTCCTTTGTGTCGATAGATGTAAAAAATCCTCTTAGTTATAAACCTTTGGAAACAACTTATTATGATGAAAAAGTTGAAACTCATTTATTTCAAAATGTAATCTCGTCTGAAGATTTGTATATTTTTAGAACACGTTAAAAAGTGAACTCCTACAGTCTTTGAATTTAATTGACCCGGAAATTATATTTAAAGGTGAAAATGAAACAGTTGTTCCATTAGCAATTTATTTTCCCAATTTAATAAAAAATGAGAATTTGCAAAAATTAGATAATGAATGGCGACTTCTAAAAAATTCTCATTTGTTATCAAAACCTTACGATTCTACAGAAGAATTCTGGAATAATATTGAGAAAGAATTGTATGCAGACGGTTTATTTATGTGCCCTCTCTTTACTGAATTTGCGAAAAGTCTACTGTGTTTAGCACATTCATCTGCACATGTACAAAGAATAATTTCGATAATAAATATTTAAAAAAAACACAGAAGATCATTGTCCACAAGCACAATCAATTGGCACACTTCATTCATAACAACACATAAATGACTCTTGTTTTAGTCTAAATCTATCAAATAGTTTACTGGCGACATAACAATAGTATGTATAGCACTTCAACAGATTTTAGTGACTCAGAATAAATATTCCATATGTCTATCCATATACGGTGCGTTTCAAAAGTCTGGAACTATTGAAATAAAATTCTAACAAACAGCTTTTGAGAAAAACCCTCGGATAGGTCAGTTTTAAAAACCACATCATTTTGTATCAATTAAATTCTTCGATCGCCTTTTGTTTTCGAGTTATGACGTCATCGATTTTTTAAATTGCAACTCAATTATAAGAATAAATAAATTTTTTACACTTTTTTTTTTATTTTACTGCAGAAACGGGCAAGTTAGCAATCTAACGATTGGGAAAAACTTGATTTAAATAATTTCGCACATCTAACGAAAAATGTGGAGGCGCTCCATCCTGTTGATACCATAAGTTATTATTTGGAAAGTCTGGATCTTCTTCAGTGGGATAAAGTATCGCAAGAGCGGGTGTCAGGTCATCCCTCAAAAAATCTAAGTATTTAGCACTCGTCAACGTCCCTTTTATGAAAAATGGTCCCAAAATTCGATCTCCAACAATTCCCGCCCAAACATTAACTTTTTGTGGAAACTGCGTGTGGACCTCTATCATCCAATGAGGATTTTGGGGAGCCCAGTATGGGCAGTTCTGCCGATTTACTGCTCCATTAAGGCAAAGCGTGGCTTCGTCCGAAAATAATACTCGACTGACAAAATCGGGATGGGTTGTGCATCGAGCCATCATATCCTCGCAGATTCCATACGGCGATTTGGATCGTCTTCATTATGTTCATGCACTAAAACTGCCTTGTAGGAAAGCCATTTATACTTTTTCAATGTCCTCCACACCGAAGATTTACTGATTTCATAATTTGCAGCCACCTCTTGTGTGGCTTTATGGGGATTTTCTTGCAGGTCCAGTAGAACATCTAACTGAACATCTTCGGAAACTTTTGGTCGACCACATCTATAGAGATCCCTTACATGCTCGAAATCTTCAATTTTTCTTAAAATTTTGGATACGGCTGAGTGATTTCGTTCGAACTGCCCAAACTTCCCTACTTTCGTCTTTTTTTCGGTTCTGTCTCCACTTTTTTGGAATTTTACCTATTATCGAACTTAGAAATCTTTTTTACCTACTAATCAAATTATTTAAAAGTTTGATAATAGTCAAGATTCCAAAAAAGTGAACGGTTAGATAGAGGCGAAAAAAATACGAAAGTAGGGCAGTTTGGGCAACGAAATAACTCGGAAAATATCAATGCTAGAAAAAAATATTTCCGTTAAAAAAGTTATTCAATTTATAAGACAAAAGGTTTCTATAGTTTTTTGTGTAAACCGGACCGTTCTCGAGATGTAAAATTAAACGCGTTACTCGCGATAGCGGCGCCACTGACATTCGGGGAACCCCTCAAATCTACAATTATGCTCAGAATACATCCCTTCAACAAATTATCCTATCGAGAAAATTACGCTATTTTTTGTATATTTTCCTCTTCTGGGCGATATTTTTATTGGACTATCACTTAAAATTACTTATTTTAATATATCAACTGCTACTCATTTTTCTTTACCTATTTTACTACCTTTCACTAATCTGATTTTTTGTTGGATCAGCTTCGTGAATGTTAAGAGTTTTTTTACTGATTTTTTTTTAATGTTTGCTTATAGGAGAAGCAACTGGAAAACCATACATACCTCCGAGCGAGCAAACAGTACCAGAACCAAAGAAATATACCGGGGGTAAAATTCCCAGTCGATCATTTAAAGTCCTCCAAGCCATGACTGGAGAAGCATGCGGTAAGTACTGACTACCCAAAATCCATTTCATCTTCTATCATTACAAAAAAACTTCCGAATAACTATACCACACCAACACAATTCAATATATCATCCGTACTTAATGAATAATATCACCGGAAAAACGACGGTTAATAAATCGAGCTTCTCAAGCATGAATTTCGTACCACATTCACATATTACAAAACAATCATTTATAATAATTTAGCATCTAAAACCAGAAGAACATATATAGATCTGTATGCTGAAAGTTTGATCAGGTTCTCAGACTAACGCACCGTGTAATAACCACTCATTCAGTCATCCCTCATGATGACATTGTTTTTAATTTCGTTTCACATACTTTTTTTTCCCTCTAAACGAAGAGAGATAAGCAAAACGCTCCACTTAAACAGAAAGAAACTTAATAATATTTTTTTGAGCCTACCTATAATGTTTTTTTGGTGTAGTCAAGATACGTTGTGTGCCTTTGCACAGTAATTGCTGTAAGTATTATTGAAATGAGTATAAAGGTAATATTAATTTTTATAGTAGAATCTTTCAAGGTAACTTCCTCTTGTCTCACATAATAATTACAGCTGTACTCTGTGTATGGCCCATATACTAGATAGCCTAAATATTTTGCAACGTTTTGGTTCGTTTTGATCTGTTGTAGCTGACGGCAATCAGGGTAGCGAAAATTGTTCACAACCAAATGACCCCTCCTTCTATTATGGCTATAATGCTAATTATCCACCACCTCCACCAATGCCTCCCACACCATATTGGCCAAACTATTGGCCGCCATATTTTTACTCACCATGTCCGACGCCAACAAACGATGTGACGAGAAATGACAACGCCGAGAAACCACCTAAGATATCCAGAAATACCCCAGCGCCGCAAAAACAACCTAAGAAAGCACGAGATAGTAGTGAATCAGATTCAGAGTATGAAAGAAGATCGACTGCGAATCCCAGAAGTACACCTCTGCATTTCAGAGGTTGTTCACCACAGAAACCGCCTAAAAGACCAACTAAAGATAGCGAATCTGATTCTGATCACGATAGAAGAGCTAATATGAATGTAAGAAGTCAAACCCCTTCATTTAGGGGATGTTCGCCACAAGCTGTGCCAAAAAGATTTAGTAAAGAAAATGGAACAGACTTCACGCACACAAATTCCAGAAACACACCACTGCCATTTAGAGGGTCTTCTCCACAAGCTCCTTCTAGAAAATTACATAAAGATAGTGAATTTGACCATATGGAAGGTGCTAGGAGATCAACTTCAGTTCCAAGATCGACACCACTGCCTTATTGGGGATGTTATTCCCCATTTTATCCACTGCCATATGGAGATTGTGATAGAGAAGTTGAACAGATTAAGAATAATAGTGAAGATCAACAACAAAATAATCCAACGAGTACTACTCCTATGCCGTTTTGGGGTTGTTATTCACCATTTTATCCGATACCCTACTCGAACGAATCAGATGTAGAAAGTGAACAAACAAAGCCAGGGTCGTTTAGAAATACCCCATCGCGTAGTCAAGAAACCGATACAGAGGATCAAAATTATTCACCATATCCTTATTGGGACCCGTATGCGTATCCTCCGTATTACTATGGGTATCCACCGATGTATCCTTATCCAATTTATCCTTCCATGCCTTCTGATAACAATGAAGAATCGATGAATTACTCCTCGACAGATGAGATGGCTTTATATTATCAAACTTATGGACAGAACGCCAACGAGACTGATAATGTAGGGGAAGAGGAAGATGCACCAGACGATAGTACACCGACACCTGAGAAATGTCAAAATTTCGATGTGATTCGCAATAGTTTTGAAGAAAAATGTAGAAACGTCGAGACAAAGGAAATGAATGGTGTTCAGGAGAAACGACGCCAACCGCTCGAGGACGTGTTACAGTTTACTGAAGAAAAGTGTAATAATTTTGAGGAACTGCGGAAAAATTTCGAAGACAATTGCTACGTGGAAGACAATCGAAATTTTCTGAACCAGCGCCTCAGTGATAAAGTTAAGCAAATGGAAGATAAGTTAATTGCTATGACGCGGGAAAATCTTGAAAAACATAACAAGCGATATTCAGACACGGAAACTGAAACTGAGACAGAAACTGAAACGTGTGGAGAAACTTCAGATTCTGATTATGAGGATACAGAAACCGAAGTCGAAGGAGAAGCAGATGAAAATATAAATAAAAAATCTGATAATTATGGAGGCCTACAGGCAATACGTTCAGTATCTGATATAAACGTATATTCAGTTGATGAATCAAACTGTACCGATGAGGAAGACAACGTGTCAGAAGCGACGACCACGACTGAAGAAAATGATGATGGTGATGAATCTATACCACATCAGTTGAGCACGATTTATGAAGAAAGCGAGAGAAGCTATAGCTCAAGAATGGAGAGACATACTAGAGAATCAAGTGTTGCCACTTCAGCAAGTATAGAGACAGTAGCCACAGGAAACGAATGCGATAGCGGTGGAGAAAGTGACGAAACTTGCATCAACGGTACTGTTTGCGTTAACGAAAACGACGATTTAACTGCTGATATTACCATAAATAATCCCACAAACGAAAACATCAGCATTGATACAACTTTTACTATAGACCGGAGGATGGAAGCCGATCAATCTCCATCAAAATTAGTTTCGAATGACAAAGAGTATATTGTATCACCTCCTGTGGTACCGGAAATAGAAGAGTCGCCGAATATTGAGGGAATAACAACGAATGGTAATGAAGAGAATAATAGAGAGGATATCAATTATGAAGGAGGAAGGGATGAAGGTAAAAATTCAAATGATCAAGAGAATGTAGAAACTAATTGTATTGTAGTTGAAGAAGAAAATAAAACCCAAGAAGATGATGAGCCGGATTGGTGGAGCGAAATAAACAAAGACAGAGAGGATGATGTTCTGAATTATAAGAAGAATAGATATGAATACAATCTCAATTACAAAGACGGTGATAACGTGGATCATTATGCCAATACTAATGACAAAATTGAAGAGAATAATGAGGAAAATAAATCTGATAGAGTTGCTAATAACAATTTAAATGCTGGTGAAGGGGATAACACTTTTACCAAAAATCATCTTCCTGGGCATCCTGAAAATTCGCAAAACCTTTTGGGCGACACTTATAGTCAACTTAAAGAAAAGACAATGGAAGAAATTAGAGTATCCGATGAAACATGTACCAAACAGACTGAAAAGTATGCTATCGTCCATAATGAAGACCTAACACAATTCATCAACGAATCCCGTTCCGATACTACTTATGCTCTTATCACAGAAGGTGAAGAAGGTACGAAAACTGTAGTTACAACTGCTAAAGTGAATTCAGGTGGTGGTGAAATCGTTTTGGATGACGAAAACATTCAGTTTATGAAAGAAGAACTTGTCAGTGGTGTAATTAAAAGCAATCGCCTTGAAACGACAGTAAGTCAAGATATCAGTGAAGTTAGTAAAGATAAAACGTCCATTAAAAATAACTATATTTTGGAAAATCAAGAAAAGATAAACCAAGCATACGTCGTGGAAACCGTAAATGGTGATGTTATAAGTGAGAAGATTACTGAAGATAATTACACGAAATCTAGCAAATCTGCTTCTTCCATTAACAACATGGAGAGCGATATCAATGAGTGTCAAGTATTAAATGAAACTAAAGCAAACAGAAGCTCTACAAAAGAGATTCTATCCAATGAAGTGCTCTGCAGTGGTATCGTTCAAAGTACTAATTGTCTAATAGAAAACTTGCAGTCTCTAAACGAACTAAGTAAACAATTTTATTTGAACAACAACCAGTACAAATCAGAAGAAGTTAAAGAGACGGTATCAAGTAATAAAATAGTTGAACATAAAGCCAACGATGATACCGTAATGAGACAGGAGAATGAAGAGATTAGAGAGAAAGAGTGTACGGAAAATGTTGTGCTAGAAGAAATGGGGAAAGGTGTTAAAGAAATTAAGCACAAGAAAGTAACGCGGAGGTCGAAACATTTCTCCTTTGTATCTTCAAGTGAATATGATTCAGATATTGATAGCGGTGTGAATATGAGAGATAAGTATCCAGAAATCAATACTCAACTAGAAAATGAGATCAATTCAAAACCATTGCGGACGAGTAAAAAGAAGAAGAAAGATGAAACTAGAGACGAAAACCAATATATTATTAATAACAATAAAAGTAATCAGCTGAGGAATAATAACGACACTGAAATTAAGAAGGCATGTCAAGAAGAGATTACCGAAGACTTCGAAGATTGCCACGGTGGCTCTGCTAATTCTAATATTGAGAATTCAGTTTGCAGCCAATACAATAATGAAACAAACCAAGAAGAAGTCGAAGTTAAAATGCCATCGATTAAAGAACGAATAGAAGCTTTACAAAGAGCCAGTCAAACTAAAAATAAACCAAGGGAGGAAACCGATGTCCCGATTAACATAAAAGAAAGAATATCGGTCATGGAAGATGCTCAAGTACAATCAGAGACTTTGAATGCGCAATCAACAAAGAGCACCAGATCTCTGGAGGACGTAAGCGAAGATGACATCGATTCAGGTGTGACATCAGATATTAGCAGGCACATATCGGACAACGAATCCGATTTTCCCGAATTGCGAAAGATGACCAGATATCAGAGAGCTTCGACACATTCCAGACTGTTTAAGCTCCTGCAAGAAGAATGCGAAAATGAAGACAGCGAAGAAGAAGAAGGCGGAAACGTAGAAAAAATAGATGAACGGGCTGTGATAGCAAGTGATACTAACGTGGAATTAGAATCTAAAGAAAGTATGCAAAGTAGACGAGAGAATTTGACTTTACCACTGAAGACATGCAGCGAATCTGACAGCTTCTCTTCGAGTGGAATAAACTCCCCTGGATCTCCTGTGGTGAACGACAGATTAGTGAATGAATTGGTGCATAGTTTGCTGAAAAGAAAGAAAGGACACATTTTCAGGAATATGTCCATGGAAAAGCTACACGCCGCAGCATTTAGGATATTGCAGGAAGAATTGGAAGGATCAGCTATAAGTCCTCGCGAGTACAGCAGTTTCTTATCGCCTTTGAGGAACAGTACTGGTGATTCAACTCCTGCTCAGACACCTCAGGAATTCTATGGCAATTATTCTGAGTACAATCAGTATTATGACACATGGAATGACCCGCATTTACCCTACGAAAATAATTATGATATGTTACCGACGAGAGCTCTTAAATTAATGTACGATAACCCCATTACGAATCAATCAGGCGGTATTTCTGGTTATTTAGGGCGTTGTCCTAGAGTATTAGGTGGTAAAAATGTACACAAAGACCTTTTATACCTCTCCGAAACAAGTGCCAATCAGTGTCCCGAAAAGAGTATAGAAACAAATGGGGCGACAAGTGCCTCTTGAAAGGGCCCTGAGGAGGCGGATTTTTACAATTAGGCATTGTCTAAATAAGAATTAGACGTTCCTGGGTAATCCCTAGAGGTACTAAATTTAATTAATGGTTTTTTTTTACAAAATAATTCCAAAAAAAATTAAATAGAAAATACGAAGGGCCCGTTTTATATGACGAAAAGGTGTAAAATCAAAGTTGTTGCTCATATATTAAATTTTAATTGCAATTTCATAGAGAATTTTCTCGTCGAAGATTTTACACCTTTTAGTTCTTCGAGAATGGATTTTTTTTTTGTAATGCTCGGTGTATATAAAGTTATGTAGCATTATTTTTTTTTTTGATTTGGTAGGCATTAAAATAAAAACATTGGCGTAACATTCCGAAAATAAGACTGTCATTTATACACATAGAATAATCTTCTTCTGTATTCTATTATATTCTTATTTGCGGATTAGAAGCCAATGGTTAAATAATCTTCTCTGGAGTAAACTCCACCTTAAATAAGAAAGACAGTTTTAAAACAAATAAATAACGAATCATCCCTATTTTTACCGATATTTTTCATTTGTATACCTTTATGTATCCTGTATCTGTTTGCATTTGATAAGCACTTCTCACAAAGCGAAAATAAGATCCTGCAAGGAATTAATGATGTTGTTTCCACAACACTTAATAGCGATATCTAAACTTGCAGGGTCTAACGAATACTTTTGTGTTTTTTTTTGTAAATAATGTGTTTAAGCGATAATTCACATAGCTACTATTTTTGTCCCTAACATAAGTATTTTATTTTGAACATATACCATCACGTTTATTTCATCTATGTTCGCCTATGATAAGTGGCTTACTTTACGATCATGTTCGCGTAAACACTAATGCTGTCGCGATGTGTTGTATTTAGCCTGTTTGGTACGATGGTAATTGTCAATTCCTTTTTATTATAGGAGCCATAGTTATAGATAGCTCATTATTATATGTCTGTAATAAAGTCGTTTTAGTGACCGGCACAGCCAAAGTACGAACTACAAGCGGATGATCCAATTCCACTACTAATTGTGATGTAAAATTACCGTAATTTATATTGTTCGTAAATTACCGTGGTAAATTACCGCTCTTTAAATTACCATGGTGATTTACTCAAGAAATGGTAAATTACGAAGAATAAATCTTGGTAAAAAAGAGCGGTAACTTACCAAAAATATAAATTACGGTTATTTTACATCATTAACTAATTGAGGAGCGTTTTTCCAAAACTCAACAAGTAAAAAAAAACGTAGTTTTGAGGAAACGCATTTATATCATTTCTTAACTTAGTAAAAGACTTTAAAAAATATTGTATAAAAGTTTAATAATCTGTTTTATTGTCTCTATATAGCACACGAAAGTACAAAATTACGTATATGTCCATCCTTTAGAAAAAATTAGCAAAATAGTCGAATTTTTGTAAAACGCAATATCTGCATATACAAATAATGGAACAATAACTAAATATTCTTATTGTTGTCGTATTCGTTAATGATCTTTGCATGCTCAGGTATCTCCAAACAGTCGCGACATAACATTATTCTTTGTTTTAAAGAGTGTTTGTGGCAAATTGGATACTGTTTTCATTAAACGTGAATTTTTAATATCCATTTTTAGAACCGCACATTTTACCCATTAACGTAGATACACCAGACACCTTTTCTCGGTATCGTTGATAACGGATAATTTTCATTCTGATATTTTACATGGTAGTTTACCGTTAACTCCTTGTCATAATGCTTTAGGTCATACCATATTTTCACGTTTCTATATTCCTTTTCTATGGTAGCATTTAGCTGTGCCGTCTGAAGAAGAAAACATGCTCAATGGTTGAAAAAAATTTTGAGCGTTTGTTAAAGTTCATCAAGGTACCCCATTAAAAGTGTTCTTTTGTTTTGGCTTGCACAAGAATCTGAAAACAGCATCAAGTTCAGCTTTTTTCTGGCTCAAAACAGAGTAAATTGTAAAAATGTTCATAGATGTGTTCCAAAAAATATTAGGCCGCCTTGCAACTTCATTAGCTCCTTTACTGCTTTCTATTTCAAACCACACTTAATGAGAAGTGTACCTTTCTTTGCTGTGCCGGCTTGTAAATTATAATAGTGGCCTTATACAACCATACTTGCCGATTGTAAAATACTTTCTCCACAGAAAGTGTGAGTAGAGCTTGTCATACACGATTTTGATTATGTGACCTGACACTCAAGGGCGTAGCCAGGTTTTCGGGCAGAGGGGGCAAGGTCTCAGGCAGAGGGGGCAAGGTCTCGGGCAGAGGAAGGCAAGGTCTCGGGCAAGGAAGGCAAGGTCTCGGGCAAGGGAGGCAAGGTCTTGACATATTAAAGGTGGAATTATATTCATACATGGTCATATACAAAATATGTTAGGTTCACATGTAAATGTATGACTAACGATATTCGCTCTTATTTCTGGTTTCTTGGACTTTGGGGGGGGGGGGCAAGTGCCTCTCCCTGTTCCTCCCTGCTACCCTTTGGCTGTGAAGATTGAGCTGTGTTCTAAGATCTTCTTTTTTGTTGGCGTCTTTTGCGTTTTTAGTGGAAACTTGGATTTTTTTCGAGTAGAACTAGGGAATACAATCCCGGGGCCCGGTATGTGCTTTCTAATTGGGCTCAAATGCAAAACAAAACTTAAGTAATTTCTTAAAAATTATTTATGAGTTTTATTGCACAACACAATACACAGTACATTAAAATAAGGGAATAAAAGATAATACAAAAAACTATTTAGAATTTCGAAAATACAATCGCAGAAATATCAAAGCATCCAATATTTGTCTTCCAAGTCCGCTTCGTAGTGTATTGCCAACATAAGCAGCAGCTGAAAACGCTCGCTCAAGTTCTACACTGGTTGGAGAAATAGACAATAGATATTTATATGCCAATTTTCAGTTATATCCACGAACTCCTCCATTTTCGAACAGGCTCATTTCGCGTCTAATACTATTTACCAATCCCGATTCATTTTGTACTTCAGGATCTGTAACTTTCATCTGTAACTTTTCCTTTAGTGTCAATTGGAGTTGGGAGGTTTGTTGCCTTGGCTCATCATCTGTTTGTGGTCCTGACATTTCTTCCTCTTCCGTGTCATCTCGACTATTTAGTCTTTTAACAATACTTCCTCACTAAAGCCTGTCTAGGAACTGGAAACAAGTCAAGCCATTCCAAATCCGATAATACCTGATTTTCATCATCTTTTCGTGGATTTTGTAAATAGTTCAACACACCAGTTAAATCATCACTTCGTCGTTGCTTTATACGTTCCACTAAGGATGTTTTCATTTTTTTGTGCTTGGTTTTTGCTAGACAATTGCTTTAGAAGAAATTTCAAAGCGGCATCAGCTGTGCATAAATTAGCATCTCGCCCACAGATTGCTTCTATTATTAATTTAATTGAGGTCAGCACATCAACAATTTTATTTACCAAGTCAAAATCAGGATTGGATGATTGAGATCTATAAGAGCTTTTTGAATGCAGGTTTTTAAAAGAGAAAATCGTTCCAGCATGGTTCCACCTGTCACTTCCAAAAGAAGTGACAGCTCTTTTTCATGTTCAATATTCACATATTTTTGGAGTACCATTTCATTTTTCAATGGTGATCTTTTGAAATACATCACAAATTTGTGGAGTTTCTTTATCAGCACATTAGTGTTTCCATCTTTTGTTATCTCTAGTATGTGTTATCGAACATGCCTGTATTCAAATTATTAAATTCGAGATATATAAGATTTTTTATAAATCTTGCAAGTGAAGAAATTTTTGGTGTTCGGTGTTTGTTACAAAACTGCTCTCGCTTTTGCTTGATATTTAGCTCTGGTGGTAAATATGATCTACATGTTTTTGCTCTAGAGTAGTAACTTTCACAACACTTATACGATTTGATAATAGATTTACATAGGTCTGAAATTTTCTTCTTCCCTCGTCGGTCTTAAGGCATTTCACCAGTATGTATAAAGTATCCTGCCAAAATGGCTAAGCGATTAGATGTTGTACCCCATCCATTTCATAAACCTTGTAGAGGATTATCAAGATTTTTTGTCTTCCTCTTTATTTAATTATTTAATGTTTATATTGTACATGACCTTTGCTATAAAAGACGTTCAGGGCCATTTCATTTAAAGATCGTCATAAACAGCAATATAGAAACTATTAATAAATTTTGGTTGTAGAAAAGAATTACGGTTACCGCCATTATAAACCAGTCTTAAGTCATTTGGTCTGCTAAAAAATCAATTACTGCAGATCTTCTTTAGGATATTCGCCTCTCCATTTACTGCTTAGAAAGTATCATTAATATGTTTCACTGTCACCAAGTTTGCCTTTGACTTGTGAAGTTTGAACTGTGTTCTAAGGTTTTTTTTTTGTTTGCGTCCTTTGCGTTCTTAATAGAAACTTGGATTTGTTTCGAGTAGAACATCTGTGTTTGAGAATTTACAAATTCGAGATTAAAGTCTATATGAGATATTTTTATAAATTTTGCAAGTGAGCATATTTTTGGTGTTTTGTGTTTGTTACAAAACTCCTCTCGCATTTGCTTGATATTTAGCTCTGGTGGTAAATATGATCTACATGTTTTTGCTCCAGAGTAGTAACTTTCGCAACACTTGACAATAGGTTTAATTAAGTCTGAAATTTATATTAAAATCGTGCACTGTACCTAATTCCCTACTAATTTAAATGAAAGTACGTTATACAAAGTAGTGATTTACATTAGAAGCTAAACAATGGCTTTCCCAGTCACAGCTATGAGTGGAAATAAATTGAATTAACTTTTTCAACTCCTTTTTAGCACTTGTAGCTACTCTACCTATCTAAGTAAATTAATCTAATGAACTTAACATAAAGTTAGTTGTGATTAACAAATGAGACTTATTCTGGTCACACATCATTTAAGAGATCTTTATATTATGCACTTTATTTAAAATCATAAGAAAGTCAAATTGTTATGTTCAACATGTGCTTCTATTTTTAGAATAAAGTATTCATTTATAAGACTCTTAATATGGTATTTAAAATCTATGGCGAACAAAAAAATAATACCCAAAATTCTAGTAAAACCGATTAAAACATTTAAAAGCCATCATACGTTTTGATTTAACAAAATATCTTAATCGAGACGCGTTACTTAAAATATTATGCTAGGGACAAATTTATGTTAAATAATTGTGATGTAAAACATTCCTAAAATATAGTAATATCGCTTGTTTCAAGAGAAATTATCCAAGTATGTACTTTTCGCTAAATGTACCGTATGTCTGATAAATAGTAGAAATGGTTGTTTATTATGATGAAATTAAATGAAATAAAAATGAGAAATCCTTAGTTATTTTCTTTTCAACTTCGAAATAATTAAATTACAGAAAAATCTTTTATACTTAATGTGGAAAACATCTCAAAAAAAAAACAATATTAATGGCATAACATGAAACTAAAAAAAATATATTATTCCACTCATCTTAAACCAGAATGTCATTCTTATGGTAATCGTGGCAAGAAATGAAAGTTGCCAAATTTCTAGTACATCTTGTATCTCAAAAAAGAGGAGAATGAACTCTTAACTTTTATGCAGCAGCTCTGAATCAGTTACTTCGAAGAGAACTGTGCTTTTGTTGGTGCGTCTAAATAGACAGGTCATCAATGTTTCCTTTTTAGTTCGATAAAACAGCAAGAAGCGCCCGAAATGTTATGAAGAGTCTCAAGTTGGTGTTCTTGTTGTCCGTTCAAAGCCTAAGCATCATGATTTAATTAAAGACTAATTGATGATGATTTATACAAACTATCTGACTATCAATTTCACTTCTGTGTGGTTTGATGCGTCCAAATAAATAAGAACACAAAATAATCTATGGCATATAAAGTCCTTTGCAATAATATACTACGTGACAAATTTAGGCTGTCCGGGGGATGTTCCATCTTTACGAAACTGCACTCGTCGATTATTTCACTGATTTGGTAGGTTTTGTGAATTCTGCAATTCTATAAGTGTTATAAAGCACAATCACGTTTTGATCACAGTTATAGGCTCCTCTTTTCTAGAATGTCGTTCTTGACGTTTTGGTTGATTATTTATAGACTTTCGTGTTATTTTCAGCCTTTCGATCAAAAGTTGCGAATGATCGAATCTCAGTCAATGAACAAGAATGTTGAATCAACAATACTGGCAATTAAAAATTTAATGTAATTGGTTCATTAGTTTGCTTCTGGTTGTCTGAATAGAATATTTGTTCTCCCAATATTTTATTGGTTCAATCAATGTGGAAAAGGTGAAAAGTCTAAAAAGCATTGACTGAACAATACCAATTTTCTCAGTGTAGGTGACAAATTTGGGCTGTCCGGGGGATGTTCCATCTTCACGAAACTGCACTCGTCGATTACTTCACTGATTTGGTAGGTTTTGTAAACTCTGCAATTCTGCAATTGTTATAAAGCACCATCACTTTTTGATCACAGTTATATGCTCCTCTTTCCTAGAACGCCATTCTTGACGTTTAGGTTGATTATTTATATACTTTGCCTGCTATTTTTCAGCCTTATTTCATGTATTCAATCAGTAAGATTCCTTTCATATCCCAAAATATCGTTGCCATCAGCTTTCCTATTAAAGTCTGTGTTTTTGCCTTTCCTTGCCTTTTTGACGAAGGAGATTTCTTGTAGACTCACTGCATGGATTCTAATATCACCTGTCATAATCTTGATAAAAACGTTTTACGTAGTAGAACTTCGAAAAACAAAAATCTTAGGTTTGAACCGAAATGGATTTGCTAATATTGAATTGCTAAATAATACAATTAAGACGTTTATCATGATTCGTATTTATGCACCATCTGTGAACCAGTTGGTTAGTTCAAAGGAAACCTCTGAGGCGTAAATTCGAATCTTACCGACAGTGAAATTTTCATAATTTAATTTTGTTAATTCACAATATTACTGTCGATTGTAAAAAATTTAATTTAATAATGAGAATATAAAGAATCTTACATTTTATAAAAAAGTAAGACACTGTTATAATAATAACAATAATATATCTTTTTTTTGCTGAAGAAAAAATATATTTAAATTCATTCTCACGAACATCATTAAAATAATTACTATTAATTACAAATTCCATGAAGCCAGGATCTTAATAAAGTATTCATTTTTGATGTTGCAAAATAAATTACATTCTGAAAGCAAGAATGATAATGCCGAACTGCAAAAAAAATTATAAAGTAGGTGTTATCAAACCAATTTAATATATACCCAAAGTTATGTATAAAAAAATGTAATACAATCTCTCTTTATTTGGTGTTCAAATTTACTGCGGCTGACCAGGCATACGCTGGTCGTAGTATCCGAAAGGAATTTTAGCCGCAACTATACACAATCCAAGATTTTTCTGATGTTGAGTATTAAAGTTAATTTAATTATTAGCTTATCCAAACAATACAAATGTCAACTATGTAGTGACATCTATAATATTTTAAACATAATTGTCATGACTTCTGGAATCATATTTTACTGAAAAGTCCATTATATTAAATTTGTTTGTTTGATAGAGAAATACATATGTGTAAAAATTAAAATGCAGTCATTATATACTTATTTATCAGACATGCTGTGTTTATAACAAATTTCTAATACTTACAAAAATCAGTGTGATTTTATATTAATTATATTTTAACTCATTTTTACAACGGAAAAAACACTAACTGATCACTAGATTTTTTTCTGTATTTGTTCTGTTTATCGTTGAGCTAAAAACCAAAACTAAACGCACTAAAAAGAAGGTGTAGTTTGCTTCGAGAGATTTATACACTTAATCGTGTGAAAATGAAATATCCCTAAAATAATAAAAGAAACCATTTAAAAATGTTTGCTACTATTTTTTTTTAATTTAATGAAAATAATAATTAGAAAATAATAATTATCTTAATCGCATCTTACATTTGTTTTTGTCATTTCATGTTCTCTGTCTGTCTTCATTTTACACTACAGAGTGGCCAGCTTATCATTTCATACTCCCTTCATTTTTTTTTTAAATTATAATGCCGTTAATATTCTTTTTGTTTTAATTTATTTTCTTTATGTGTCTATCTAGCATGCGCTGACAATGGCTTTGAATATGTGTGGAAGCGTTGTGAGTGTGAGCTACAGAGTATTTTTCTCATAGAATTTTGTATATCAAATGCAAATAAATATAGATTCTTTCTATATATAAAACCAAACAAAAAGTGTCTATCTCCATTTTTATATCAGTCTATGGTTATGAACGGATTTCTGTTATTTTGATCAATCTATTATTGTCAGTCAGGATCGGCTATAATTATAATTATTATAAAAATTAGATTACATACATTTTCTAATTCACTTTTTGTTTGGATTTAATATTTTAAAAATGCCTACAATTTTGAAATAATTAATTTGTTTTTTTATTCTTTTAGGTCCAGACCAGTCAGATTTATAAGAGGTGTATATAAATATATTTATCTAATTAAATAAAGTCCCCTCGACAGTCATATAGGGAGGCGACGCATCTAGAAAAACAAAATGGATAACTAGAAAAAATGACGTTTTTGTTGAATCATTATTTTCGTGAAAACCACACAAAAACGGTTTTCGAAGCTTTTTTTTTATTATGAAAAGTTTTTATTACATCAACGTCGTGCTTTTTTGCAAATAATATTTAACAAGTTTTGTTCCTTTTGATCTGTATATTTTGCGTTTTAAAAAGATACCAGAAGAGGACGCTACAATAACTTTTTATGATGGATGCTACACAGGGCCGTATTTTGTATCTTTTTTAATTGTGAATTTAAACGTCACCGTGATTTTATATTAAAAGAATTTGTAAACTTCGACGTCTATAAGCATCTCCAAAATACAGCAAAATGTGAAGCTATCGTTAGTTAACATTGTAACATCTTAGGATTGTTTTTTTCTTTTCATTTTATTCTTCTGTTGTTTGTTTACAAAAATCGAAATATATGCATGTGTTAATAGATGTTTAAATATACTATCCTATCTCATTTTTGGAATTTCGTTTTCATTACTGTATAAGAAAAAGAAATGTGCATATGCAGTAAATTAGATTTATTAATATGTTTAAAAGAAAAATTCACTGTTACTTTTGTGTCTGATGTATAATATTTTTAAATAAATTTGTTAAAGTAATGTTATAGTTTCTATTATTTTACTCTTTACTTTCAGAACTTGAGCATTTGAATCATTGAATACATAATAAAAACATAAATAAACATAGTTAATGTTAAAGAAATAGATAATGAAAATGTTCACTTTGGCTTACGCCTCTAAAAAGTGCTCAGCTCCACACGCGATCTATTAAACAAGTCAATATCTGAGCATAAGGTCTTAGCAATTCTACACCTTGTTAGAACCGACAAAAAATAATAATGATGGGTGTTGGCTTAGGGTGCACGTAGATCGGCTTCTAATCCCAGCTTGTGGCACGTAGAAACATAATTCCAATAGGACCATGGATTAACTTATGAAGGAAAATTATTCCAGAAAAAAATCCTCGTCGATTGCAAGGACATGAAGCCAAATTTTGTCCATAAATGATGGTCAAGGAAACTCCCGTATTTTCTATAAAGTTGTGTTTTTAAGAACGTATGTTGTACACTCTCGATTGGGTCAGTATACAGAAAAAAAACTTAACTTATTTGAAGTTTTAGAAATTAATAGATATAAAAATTAGGTTTGACACTAACCGATCAAACAGATTTAAATCACTACCCTCTACTGTCTTCCTAAATTTGTAAAACCACCCCCTCTTTAAACCCCTACACTTATGTAATATATATATATAACGCTTTAATCATTTTGTAAGCATTACTCCGTCATCACCTGATGAAGCCGAAGTTTGGCGAAACAATATTGTAGTGAACAATAAAAATTATTTCAAACTATTTTTATGATTATTATTTATTCTAATATGGAATTTCAACAAGTAACATCCCGTTCAATTAGTTATTATTATTATTAAATGATAAATTAGACCTTAATTTGTCATCGTTGTTAAATCTGTTTAGACAATGAAAATAAAGGTCTTCCCTAAGTGTTTATGGTTACTTTAGTAACTTTGTACTTTTCACAAATTAGGTATTGTTAAAGATTACAAATAGCAATTAAGGTATTTTTCTCGGTAATCCAATATGGGGTAACACTTGATATAAATGTAGAAGTTTGTATGTAATATTACAGCTGTAGTGTGTTTTAATAAATTAGTGTAATTCTCAAAACTTCATATTGTTGTTTTATTTTAATTTAATTGGAAATCTATTTCTACCTGCAATAGTTCCCGTTTCTAGTTTAATTTTCAAAGAACGTTCATTATTGTTACCCAATATTGTTCCTTTTTACTTTTTATTGCTTACAAGATTTTCTATTAGTACTGTATCTCCTTCATCCAATTCTTTTAAATTTTTTGTATCTCTATCATAATAATATTTTTGTTTCTGTTGTCTATCTTGTAACTTTGTTCTTATTTGATCAATATTAGGTATTTTTGGCATTGAATGATTATCAGTAAGTGGTATTGTTGAACATAATCTCCTTGACATTAAAAGTTCAGCGGGAGATGGTACATCATGGTCAGCAGGCGTGTTCCTATATGCCAACAAAGCCAAATAAACATCCCTACTAAAATGTGTGGCTTTTTCGAAGGTATTTTTATTTGTTTTTATTGACCGTTTAACCATACCATTACTACCCAGATAATAAAGGTGAAGAAGTCTTGTACTGAAATTCTCATTCTTTCGAAAAAAATTTTATATTAAAACAAGAAAATTATGGGCCACAATCTGATATAACTTTTTCTGGTATGCCATGACGTTCAAATATTGATATGTATAATATTATATAATAAAGAGGGTAATGTTGTGTAAATTCCGTCGTAGAGCAACCGTAGACACGTGTTTCAGGCTCGTCAGTACGATGTAGCCAAGGAATAAGGTAGGATATCTTTGGAGATAGAAGCAATAACGGAAGATCTCCAGATTTGAGGACGACAACCGACATTGCAACCATAGACACGTGTTTCAGACTCGTTGGTTACCGTCAGTACAGTGTAGCCAAAGAATAATATTATAATATATATAATATTATATATTCATAAAATATTGTTGTTCTTAGGTAAAGTGGTTCTTTTGGTTTACATATAAAGAAACAAACATAAAATTTAAAAACAAAAATTAAAGAAACATGTAAATAGGTATGCAAATAAGCATAATACAAATATCAGGCCCAGACAAATATTTTACTCTTATTACTAAAGAAGTCATCAATTTCTGATTTCTTGATACTTAATTATTTCATAATTTCTATGTTTCAAGAACTATTACATATCTACTGCAATTTCTAAAATAAATTAATGGCACAGAAATTATACTTCAATGATTAAGGAAACTATTCTCTTCTCTATTATTGGAAGGTTTGGTGAGTGATGATATGTCACAATTCTGATTGACCTGCTTTGTTTTAATAACAATACTTGGCTTCGTAAGCATAATGTGTTACAGAAATTTCCATAACACCCATGTATGTCCTATACACATACATACATAGTGCCATACTAGAAATATACACGTAAATGTAAGTGCATATTGTGATGGTGATTTTATTTTATTTAAACCTGGTATTTTAGTTAGAAAAAGGTAAGGATTTATCATTATAAATTTGTGCATTTATATAATACACGGTTGTAACATGTAATTTAAAATCTTTCCCTAATTTTGTAAGCTTATGTAAGTACCTACATTTTTTTACGAAAGCATAGGAATTTATACGAATGTAATTATCATGTTAGTGGGAACAAATTCTACGTATACTTCTTGCAAAGTGATTTATTTTCAAGACAAATAATAGAGTACAATAAATTTATTAATAACTCTTGCCTGGTAGTATTTGCATATTTAACTTGTATTTGAAATTTAAGATAAAAGCAAATACAAATTGTTGGCTCCCAACGAATAAATTATGTAAAAGGATATATTCAAACTTCATTTTTATTTTACTTATCTTTGTGGACGTAACACTATAACAATGTTTAGAATAAATAATATAGTAAAACGTGAATATATTAAAAATAATAACACTCTTTATTCTCAAAAAATATATAAAAGGCAAACCGTTAAATGGCAAAAATAACGAAAGGAAATTGAGGAACACAAGGCGTGGTTCAAGAACGTGCATACTCTGTACTTTTGGTCTTCTACCAAAAACCCAGAAGAACTGAACAGTATGACGTGTACGTGGTTGCAAGTACAAGCAATCTTTGCATCATATCTCCTGTTCAGTGGTTCTTCTATGTCATTTAGAGCCTCTTCTATGACGCGGCTTACCTTCCTAAAACCAGTCACTCCAATAGCGAGTGAATGGGAGCATGTGAAAAATTATAGAATATAATAATACAACATTTAAAGTTAATGAAATGCCAAAACTAATCCATCAAGGATATGAAAATGTTGAGGAAGGCATGTGGAAACAGGAGGAATTGCAGGATCATCCCAAACAATTTATCATCCATGATGGCGAATCATCTTCTTCTTCGTGGTATTCAGATACATTGTGAATATATTATACATTTGCATATTTTAAGTTGAGGTGTGAAATACTCTCTGTAGTCTGTTAATTATAACTTGCAGTACATGCATGTGCTTTTCTTATGGGTAAAAAAACTACGTGAAATTTCGTTTGTTTTATTATCAATAAATGGCAAATCTACTTTTATCTTTCAGTATATTTTTATGCATTTAAATGTCTAGGACATGTGATGAATAATATAAAAATATGAAGATTATTTGAACATAACCACCAATGTGAATGTGACAATCAGCCACTATCGCCATTACTATAGTTATGAAATTTACGTAATACCTATCCAACATTGAAACTATGCAACGTCACGTGCGATCTCCATAAGAGCAATTACTTTGATTCCAGGGTGGAGTAGACTATAAATTGTCTAATCTACAAACTTAAAGTGTTTTTAATCTAATTAATTCCCTATATGAATATTTTCACATAACGTAATATGCTGTTAATGTCAATTTGCAATAGGATTTTATGTGCTATACCTTGTATCAGAATAAGAAGGAGTGATTAAAATATCGCGCAAAGATGGTATGTAGGTACATATTTTTATGAGATTTCATTCGTTCTTGGATAGGCACGTTTAACATGGAAAAATAAGTGCGCCCAAGTCATAACCTATTCTCTGACGTTTTTACTTTGGTTTCTTGTATTTTATTGTGTTATGAAATCCGTTCATTTATGTCCAACACGAACATGAGTGACCAAACGGTTTATTAGGATCAAAAGTACGAGTGAGCAGACATTTGCAAATTTGAATTTGATGAACCTGTCAAAAATACCGTACGACAGTGCACATTTTCTTTTTTTTTTTTTGAATCGAACTTCCAACACTCCATAATATAAAGACAAAAATAACTGAATCACTTATTTGAGAAACCCAACAAGTCCCAAAAACAGTTCTGAGATAATAAAAAAAAAACTATATAACTAGTTTAAGCTCTCACTTTTCAGAAGTTTACTTATTAATAAATGTAAATGTGAAGTGGTTAAATAGTCTTCCCACAACAAAGCAAAAATATTTTATGAAAATGTTGTTAAAAAGTCGATTTTGAAAAATGGTCATATCGGCTTTCTCAAATAAACTTTTTTTATTTCATTTATTAAAAAATACAAACTAGTAAGAAACATATAAAAAAATATATAATATTATAGAACTTCTGGCTCCATTTCACCATCTGCAGTTGGCCACAGAAAGAGTTCTTGGTAGAAACCTTGAATTTCATCATTATCAGAAATTAAGTTGCAAACCTCTTAACGTGATCCATTTTACTTTCTTATACGTAGTATAAGGAAGTATTGTGATGATGAAAATTTTCGACCTCGAGATTTTTGCAGATGTCCACGTTTTGAGGTCCCCTGATAACAAAAAAGTGGTTTTTAAAAAATGTCTGTGTGTCTGTGTGTCTGTGTGTCTGTGTGTGTGTGACCACGATAGCGGTCAAACCGCTGTAGATATCAATTCCAAATTTTGTATTTACATGTATAATCTGCCTCTTGAGAACTGATTAGATTTTGAGCAAAATCGGCAGACCGGAAGTAGTAGTTTACTTCAGTGAAAAAATCGAAATTTGCAAATATTTCGTCAATTACTAAGTTTGAACAAATTTATAAAGAATTCATATGTACTTAGAATTAAGTTTGAAACAAATTGTCTTAAAAAAGTTTTTCGAAATTCCAACCGGAAGTAGGTCTTTTACTCTTATCGAAAATCAGTTTTTTGCGAATATCTCGCAAGTCATGCTTTTAAGACAAATACGTTATGAGTATAAAAGTATTTAAAACATCATTTTCAATATCTTTTATATAAAAAAAATTTCAAAATTCAGACCGGAAGTACCACTTTTACTCTTATCGAATAGCGATTTTTTGCAAATATGTCGTAAGTTATGCATTCTATATATATTTATCAAGAGTACAAAAGTATTTAGAGTTAGATATGGAATAATTTTTGTATAAATGAAATTTCAAAATTCGGACCGGAAGTAACACTTTCATACGTATAAGAAAGTCGTGTGGTGGCCACACCTCATTTTTTTTATTCTTAATAGGTACTTTATTGTGGGTAAGCTGTTTCTGCATTAAGTCCGTTGGATCTAAGATGTTTTGGCCAATCGAAAAACTATAATGTATGAATCTATAAATATAGTCGTATGCTGTAACCGTGCCTTTAAATTTGTCGTTGTAAGAAAACTGCATAAAGGTCGATATATTGTATGGGCGTCTTGCACGTCTTACAAGGTCTGTACAGAAACTTTTTTTTTTATAAAATGTAGTCTCCAGGTCTTAAAATTCTTAATGATACTATTATCATCCTTTATGAGATGTACCGTAAACTTGTTTTGTTGACTCGCCAATATAAAGAGTTCGGTGTATTGTGTATGGGTACCACCCCAAAGTTGGGCGACACAAGGGAAAGAAACCCCTATCTCTAAGTTACGATATTTAATTTAAAGTTTAACTTTAGAAATAAAATGTAAAATATTTGTTTTATTCGAGTTACTTGAAATGATTAAGTAAATGGGGTTCGTGTACATTAATAAAAAATACTATTTAAAATTTTAATAATTCTTATATTAAAATCAGTGAATCCTGTATCTATAACTTTACAAACAACACAAGAAGTAACATATATTTAAAAAACAAATCTAATAGATTTTTTTTACAAACATGAAACTAACACAAACATTTCTTTAGGTCCTTTGTTCGATTCAATCGTAAGCTATAAACGCCAGAATTTATTACATACAATGCACATTCTATATTATACGTGTTTATATCGATACTTGTGAACATATCAAGTTACTTTACACATATATTTGTTAGACGATATTTATTTAATTACTTTCTGTTTGAATTTTTATTTTTACAGTCTCTCCTCCTTTATTACATAAAACATTACAGTCATTAAACAATAATCATTTAAATAATACCTTATCTAAATTCTTCTTACTGATCTTCTTTTTTGTACTGTTTCCAGCAGGAACTTCGAGCTGCCTATTATCGACAAAATCTTCTTTATTTCTACGATGTTTTCAACAGCATTATCTGCGTGTTCTGCTACTCAAAATACAATCTTTATTTTAACAATATAACACGTTGCACAATTACTTCTTAGGTGCAACTTTGACCACTACTTTAATACGTTTTCTCGGTAGTAAATTATTTATTGAAGTTATAGTAACAATGACTCTTATGCGTAGTCGAATGTTAGGAGTTTGCCTTGGGTTCCCCGCTTTCCACAAAGTTCAGGGGTTCCCATTCACATTTACACGCACATACACGTTCATTTAGCCGCGAGATTGTATATGGCAATTGGAGCAATATTAAATGCTGGCTACCGTGCAGGAGAGTGCATGCATTTGTTTGGTTTATAAAACAAAAAAATACGCCTTGCTATTAAAAACGGATTTTTCGTAAAATGTCAAATATGTCATATGGGGGATTTGCCGGGTTTCTCATATAAGTGATTCAACAATAGATGAGTCAATAACAAAAAAAATAATGAGGTGTGGCCACTACACGAATTTCTTATACGTATGACCGTTTCAAACTATGGAATTTTAAGAATTTTTTTTATACAAAAATTATTCAAAATCCTATCTAAGTACTTCCATTTTCTTAATGAATCGCTATAGAATGCATACTTTGCAAGATATTCGAAAAAAAGTGCTCCTTCCTAAGAGTAAAAGTGTTACCTACTTCCGGTCCGAATTTCATGTATACAAAAAATATAGCAAATCCAGCTCTAAATCCTTTTGTGCTCTTGACAAATGTAAATAAAATGCATAATTTACAACATATTTGCAAAAAATCGCTATTTGGTAAGAATAAAAGTGTACTTCCGGTTCGAATTTTGAAAAAAATTTTATAGACAAGGTGTTGAAAATTAAGTGCTAAATACTTTTATACCGTAACGTACCTGTCTAAAATGCATAACATAAAAACTGATATTCGATAGGAGTAAAAGACCTACTTCCGGCAGGAATTTCGAAAAACTTTTTAAATAAAATTGTTCTCAATTTTAATTTTAAGTACATATGAATTCTTTATAAATTTGTTTAAACTCAGTATTTGACGAAATATTGGCAAAAATTTGATTTTTTCACTGAAGTAAACTACTACTTCCGGTCACTTCCGATTTTACTGAAAAACTAATCATATCTCAAGAGGGAGATTATACAAGTAAATACAAAATTTAGAATTGATATATACTGCGGTTTGACCGCTATCGTGGTCACACACAGATACACACACAGACACAGACACACACAGAGAGAGACATTTTTCAAAAACCACTTTTTTGGTATCAGGGGACTTCAAAACGTTGACATCTGCAAAAATCTCGAGGACGAAAATTTTCGTCATCACAATTAGATACTTCCTTATACTACGTATAAGAAAGTAAAAACCAAGCAACTCTACACAGATTCTTGAAACTCATTAATTTCAAGTAAGTGTTTATCAAAAACTAATTATATTACAACATCTTCATATACATGTTATATTTCAAGTATGTCAAACGAAACAAGAGCGCTTTATTACTAGAAAGACATGAAATTATCAGGTGATCCGAAAAGCTTTGCGCAATAATTTTTTTAATATAAATTTACTCCTTTTAAAACAAAGAATAAAATTTAAATAGTTGATAAATTACTCCATTTTTACCTCTTTACAGGACAACAAATTTTCTACTACATTTTATGTTATGTGTTCCGACTTTTGGCGGGACATTTGAATCACTCCTTATCATTCTGAGACAAGGTATATACAGTAAGCAAAATAATATTAAATATTATTTACATATATATATTGTTATGAGAATATCTATATCGACTGGTATACATTGCGAAATATGTCATTCAAAAATCTAATAACCTATTATAATTGACTTAATAACATTATGAAGTTTTTACGGTTTTTATATTCATTAATAATTTCCTAATTTAAGTACTCGTGCGAATGAAATAATTTAAAATATTTATGTATAGCAAAATAAATAAAAGAATATCAAAATGTATTAGAGCTCACTAACATTTTTAATAGTATAAATAAATTTAATGATCAAGATACAATGATAATTATTATAAAGTAGGACATCTTCTGTGTATTAACAGAAAACGTTAGATATCTGTAATAGATATAGTCAATTTGTTTTATGAGCTAGTTAACAATAATAGAGGACGACACTTTATAAATAGATAGAGGTATTATAATAAATTTAAACCATAAACACCATAACAATATGTAAAAGTATCGTTTGAAACGTATGAAACTTTACTTAATTTACTAATTTAATACCTTGGTGTACGCATACCTTTTTGCTAACTCTATACCGTAACACAATTGACCACTTGATACAACAATAAGTAATTATATCACATGCACGTAAAGTATTTCCAGAATTGTGTCTCTTGTATCGTACGTTTTATACTGCATTTAAATGACTCCTATTTAGGTATGCAATTAATTTACTTGATCGTAAATACTTAAGCCTACTGGATGTTTAAACGTTCTCGTACAATTGACCTCTTATCAGCTTATCCTGATCTGATTGCTAAAAGTAATTGGTATGTACTACTCCGTTATATTTGCTTGAAATACTACTCAGTTTGCGGAATCCAAACGATGTATAGAATTAATTAATCTTTTTTGTGCGAAAAATGCATCTTAATTGGATGTTTACACTATTTCCCATTTGCAAGTGTAACACAAAATTAGTAACATTGTGAAATTTTATCTTTTATCGAAACTTATGATGGAGCTTTTCTATACTCCTAGATTAAACATGAAAATAGTAGACTGTGAAAAGAACAAAATGTATTTGTATTTTAAATTTTTTTTAATTTTTCTTTAATTTTTCTCAGCCGTGGTAAATTTTGAAAGTAATTTATAATTTACTGCCTGTCTCCGTCCTTTTATTTATTGCTCTTTTAATTTATTACCTACATATTCTCAAGAATTTAGAGCGAAGTGTAATCTCTAAAGGTGCGTATTTCTTTTTAATCAAATATTGTTGGTATAAATAACACGATAGCGCATATTCATATATGTATGTATGTAAAAAAGCAAACATAAAAAAATAATGTTTAAAAGACAGTCCCCGTTGTAACTATCATAATAGATGAAACGCTTCCGTGTATTACTTACCATGCAAATAAACAGTCACATATACTTATCAGGGCACACAGTAGCTTACAAAATAATAACATAATTTTTTTTTATACATATTTATTTTCTATATTCATGTTTTGTACATGTTAGGCGTAAATGATGTGCAAATAAGCTACTGATGACAGCGTAAGCTTCAAAATCTTCCAATACAACTAAAAGCATCATTTATGTTAGTCGCACAACATTTTCGAAATCCAAACAATCACTTTACATCATAATTGATCCTGACTTAATTTTATCTTTTGAACTATTAGAAAAAATAAAATTTTAATTAAAAATGTTATTCCTGAAAAGACAATTTGTTTTGCAGCTGTTGCTTTTCTGGGAAATTCCATTGTTAAAAAGTTAAGTGAAATTTTTCAGTCTGATCACTTGTCTACCGTAATTCCAGGACCTTTGCAACAATTAATGTATGTTAAAGGCTGTGGTAGATTGATATATCGAAATTATACATTTGTGGGTCTCTTAAAAGCATTAGTAGATATCCTCATTTTTTAAATTTTATTTCGTTCTGTTTCATTAGTTTAATATTATTAATATTGACTATTGTAAAGTTAATGTTTAAAGTATTTAAAGTGTTATTTTTTTTATTACAATAAGACAAAACCTTTGGTTTTCACATCTACTAAGAAATATATCCTAAAATAAAGAAAAACTCATATACATATCAGTTGTATTGTTCATTCATAAGAGAGAACGAGAAAGAATCATCAGATCAAAAGTAGTCAACTAAAAGTTTTTATATTGTATTAAACACAGCCTTATTCATAACCAAATTTAGTGGCTACTAAGGATCCAACTAAGACGAAATAAATGCCTGTATATTTCAGGTTTTATACTTTATCTATATAAATAAAAATGAAAAGCTGTTCGTTGGTAAGCATATTCTAGACCGATTTAGCTAAGTCTTTTTTTAATGCTCATAATAGTACGAATCTATTTCTGGGAAACAAAAATTGGAAAAGTTTCCCGGAAAATTGGAAAATTCTAGAAAAACTGAAAGTACTTTTTTCTATAGTATTTTTGTATGAACTCAAGACAACAACTCACTATTAGAACAATGGATATGCGTAATTCTTTTTTGTTTTGTTCGTTATGGTCCTGGGGTATGTTTTCAGGACAAAAAATTCAAGATAATTACAAAGGAAGAACTCTCGATCATAACTGACAATGGGAGCGACCTATTTGGTTGATGCTTGTTTTTTTTGTTCGCTCCCGAGATGGATATAACTCAATTCAATGTTTTCAATTAAAAAAAAAATCTGGAACATCTGAAGAAAAATCTGGAAAAACGCATTCCAGCCTAAATTAAAATAAAATTACATTTGTTTTTACTTTTGTGCTGTTTCGGGGTCTGTCCAACAAATGTAATTATTTTACTGCTATTTATCTATTAATACTTTTTAATACAAAAATTGTAGAAAATCATAAGCTCTACAATTTAAAAATATTTTCATTTGTACAGAGTGTTCGACAACGACGAACTAACACAAACTTATGCTTTTTTAAATGGAACGCTATTCATTCTTTTACATTTTATGATAGCCCTTGAAAAGCTGATTATACTGACATCAATATGTATTTGCCGTTTTTCAACTGTTTCTGAGATATGGCGATTTTTCGATAAAAATTCTACAACATTTGAAAAGTTGCTATGAAATAACGATTAATGATCAACGACACAAGTACGTGAAATTAATGTTTATTTCGACATATCTACGCATGTTCTTTATAATTGCATACCATTCGCAAAAGTTAAAAAGCAATAGTATAAAAAATATCGTAGTCGTTGTGTGTCACAAATTGTGTTGACGTCAAATTTAGATTTATAACTTCTGTTGAAAAGCAAATGGTTAATACAAGTATTGTAATTTACGTTATTGGAAACTTCTATAACTTTCGCAATATCTTGAAGAACATATAAGCTAATATTTTCAAGCATTACAGTTATTTTAAGTTATCATCTACCATAAGAAATCTTAAAAAAATTTAGTTTTATAGTATGTTCATATTATTTAGTATTTGAAATATATGAAATACGGAACAAATACATTTACGGTAAAACAAAAATTGCGGATTCTCAGTGGCGTGAAAATACATATTTTGTCTATTTACAAGATCATTGCTCTTAAAAGTAGCTTCATCACAAAATCAAATCTGAGATACAACATTGTAGTTGGGATTTATTTTTGCAACATCGTATTATAAAAGGCACTTGTATTTATAAAAACTTTCCTCTGAAGATCTATGTAATACAGATAGAATTTAAATTTCTTTTAACAATTTTCGACACACAGCGACTGCGATATTTTTTATACTATTGTTAATTCGTGAACTTCCAAACATTTCATGAGTTTCAACATTTTATTAAAAATTACTTATTTGTAAAAGAAAAATATTGGAAGTAACTCTCTACGATTAATTTTAGTTATGCTATGTGTAGTGCAAGTCATGGTAATTCATATTTTTAAGTCGTAATCAGGTTTATTCAGATATAATATTCTATAACTTGCAATAAAGAAAGTGGATATTTTTAAATAGTAAATTTTAAGTACTTTTCAATGGCATGTAAATATAAAGGCTGTGCCATTTAATTTTTTTTAGAATTTCTAACTTTTGCTAATGGTATGTAATTCTAAAGAACATGCGTAGATATGTCGAAATAAACATTAATTTAAGATAACTGTACTTATTAAGCCCATAATAGGTATTTCATCATTAATCGTTATTTCATAACAACTTTTCAAATGTTGTACAATTTTTAACGAAAAATCGCCATATCTCAGAAACAGTTGAAAATCGAAAAATACAAATTACATGAATTTAATCAGATCTTCAAGGTCTATCATAAAATGTAAAGAATGCATAACATTCCATTTAAAAAAAAATAAGTTGGTGTTGGTTCGTCGTTGCTGAACACTCTGTATAAATGAAATATTTTTTAAATTGTAGAGCTCATGATTGTCTACAGTTTTTCTATTAAAAATTATTGACTATCTACATTATTATATACCAATAATAGACTTTGCCGCTCCGTTGGGACACCCGGTATATGAAATATATGTTGCGATGAAATCACTTGGGGCAATAGAATATCCATTCAAATAAAATCGTTTAGAAAATATAACATAACCATTTCAGCTTTGGAATATAAAAAAAAGCAGTTTTGGTCTATGCACAGGTCTTAAATATTTCAATACACGATAATGTTTTAGTAATAAAGTAACTATACAATGATACAAAAGTTTGTATATCTTATATGCATGAAGGAGCAAATGTATCATATACATAGCATAAAGCTTATGATATTTTTGCCAATAACGGTGTAGTAATATTCAAGGGAACTTACTAGAGAAACGTATCTAATTGTAACATTTACATCAGTTATCCTTTAGTTACTGGACCATCCAGTGCAGGAAATAAATAATTTTCCTGTTGTAACTCTTAAACATAGCTTTCTATTTGCAAAAAAAGGCCTACAAAAGCCCCAACCACAATAAAAGTAAAGAGAACTATACCCCCATGTGTCAATTTTCATTAGCCATAGGCGATCAATCCATGCAATACGTGGCAATGTGGTACCCCTACTTTCCTTTCCAATGCCAGCGACGCGACAACCGATACATGCTCGCAAATACAAGTTTATACAAGTTAGCAGTAACCATTGGGCCACCGACTCAGGTGTTTCTAATGCGTTCAGAAATAATATTTACGAGTTGCAAGGATTTGTGTTTCTTTTTCCTTTCAGTAAATGCAGAGAATTATTAAGCTGCGTTCACGATGCATGACACAAACAAAAGCGTAATTCTAATAAAATTAAAAAATAACCATAATAAAATAAATAAAAAAGGTTTCCTCCCTGCACAGCAAGACATTGCACTAGGCGGTCGTAGAAATTTACTCTTACGTTTTCTAACATGTGAGCAGTTACTGAATTGGCAGCCTCAATTATTTTTTCTCTCAAGGCAACTATGTTTTCTGCTCTACCAGCTTCATGGGTATAAACAATATTTTTTAAATATCCCCACAAAAAAAAATCATTTGGAGAGAGAACAGCAGATCGCGGAGGCCATTTGATGTTTCCCGTTCCAGTAATAAGACGGCCAGGGACCGCAACGTATTCCCAGCTAAACATCGAATGTAAAATCTGGGTCGGGATCGGAAAATATCGTTGTGATGTCGGTTGTTGTCCGCATTGGTGACGGACAGTAGGGGTACCACGTTGCCACGTATTACATTCATACGTATAGATCGCACGTAAACATTGAATCCCTATAACTAATGATATTTGACACATGCGGTATGCATATTTCAGTAAATAATTATCCATCTCTAATAGAAAGCCTTTAGTAGAATTTTTGGCTAAGGCATAACCTTTGAAAATACGTTCTCTGCGATTTAGAGAAGAGTAAAATTAATGTTGCTGCGGTTTTCATACAAGCTAGCGAAGCATATTTGATTAACAAGGATCATAATAAAAAGTTTTGTCAAAAATGAACATTGTCTAGTTCAGGAATATAAAGCGATCTCTCGTGGTACATTTTAAAACTAACTGTATTATTTCGCATAATTTCAGATGATTGAGAGAACACTCCTAATACTAATCATCTGCTTTTGGAAGAATACAATTTGTCAAGAAGAAGACGTGGGGACTCCATTACTTACGCAATTACACATTGCCAGGGCGAGAGCTATGCATAATTTAGCAATTGCAAGGGCTAAAGCTCATCCTCATCCTCATCTTCATTTGCTTCTGCAGGGCAACCCAGAATACTTTTCAGAGCCTGAAAATACTGAAATGAACACAAACGGGGACACACAGTACCAAAATTCATATTCTTCCTATTTTGATCATTCAAACGGTCAGAATTACGATAAATCACAAGCTGTATATTCAATGCACTACCCTCACAGGACCTACGGCTTTGATATAACATCAGGAAGAATCGAAAATGATAATCCAGTAAAAGAAGAGGTAATCCCACAACACGGCAAACTTAATAATGAACAGATTAATATGCAAACTAGTAAAAAGCCTGACTGGTATCAGAAAAACGAATATTCTCACAATTTTCCTACCACCAAGAACCCTATTGATAATAAATACACTTCTATAAACAGAAGTATAATTACTAGACCACTAGAAGATGAAACGACAATAGATGCTAAGCAGTATCATCCTAACAACTCGAATGATACTACTACTTTTACAGAAACCCACACTTATACAAATGTTAATGATAAAAATTTGAAAAAACATTTTGATAATAAACAGTTTACAAATATTAAGAGTGAAGCCTCAATTGGTAACATCCAAGCTCAAAATGAAGAACAAAATTTAAAACAAGCATATGGGGGCACTGCACATCTAGATACAAGAGTTTCCCACAAAAATGCAACTATATCCAAAGAAAATAATTCAAGTCTTAGTAAATCCGGACAATCTTACATTGACTATTTTGAAAATTCATCGAGGGATATCTCAAAAATAAAGGACAATTTTGCTAATTCAGATGCGTCCCATAATTATTTTGACGGTCAACATTTAAATCATGCAAATATTACAGAAAATGGCCAAAATGAGTTTGTTTCAAAAGATTATCCAAAATACAATACAAAAGCGCAAAATTCAAACAGAGAACTTCTAGATGTTAATGGTAATGATCAAGATATGTTAATTCCTATTGAAATAAATTTAAATGACAGAACGCTAGGAGACAAATCAAAAAATCTTAGTGAACTTGATCATATAAATAGTTTCTCTAAAAATGTTGCACCTACTCATAACACAGAATTCAACAATTATTTTGCAAATTCTGATCCAACCCATACTTCCCATACAAATCAGGATACACGAGTACGTGAACATAACATTCCAGAAAATAATGATAAAAATCCATTTATTTATAAAGAATATCTTCGGTATAATTCGCCAAATGCAGCTGACTCAAATCAAGAATCATCCGCTGAAAATTTGTTGGATTTAAACTCGAGAGTTAACTTTAACTTAGAAAAAAGCCAACGAGAAGATCATTTTGGTCAATTTTATGATGATTTTGTTAGAAATCATTCCGAAATATCAAATTTAAATCAACAAAATGTAGAGCCTCTCCACATAAATATAGAATTAGGCCAACACACACAAAATTCAAATGAACCAAGAGAGCATATTTCATATACTAATAAAAGGAATAAAACGATGAAAACAAAAGAAGAAAACATATCTGATGACGATATTTTCATTAGTAATCTGGACGAAACTACTGAGGTTTTAGAGTTGCAACCACTTACTCAGCAAGAATTTCTTTATGACTATGATAACAGAAGAAAATTGGAAGAAGACAAATTGGTAAATACCTCAAAATCATTTACACATATATTGGAATCAAATCCACCATATAAAAAACCCGGAACAGAATATGATAAATTACAACCTAACCATCCAATCTCCTATGTGCAAAGTGATGTGCCAGAAAATCATCAATATCTCATTAATCTCAACGATGGAAATAGGCAAAGTTTAAAGCAAAATTTGAAAAGTTTAAATACTGATAGAGAAGGTGTAATTATAAACATAAATCATAACAAAGATTACATTCCTTATGCCAACCCAGAAATCTCAGATAACTTCGAAAATGTTCATTCCCAAACAGAAAAATACACCTTTGAACATTACGAAATACCTGAAGCAAAATCAAAAATATATGATGAATCAAAATTACAAGAGATTGCACCTAATAGCATGCTTGAAATAGGCAATAAAAATTACTATGCGCCTGAGATTAACGAACATTTAATAAATCACAATTCTAATAGTGACCAAAATCTGAAAATAAGTAATTTAAATTTAGATGACGGCGGAAGAATTGCAGATGTAACCTCCAACGCTCATACCGAAAATGTATACCTAAAAGTGGAAAAACCTGATAAATCAGAAAATCTAAATTTTAGACATGAAGATGTTGCTGTATACCATAAAATACCTAACATAAGTTGGAATCATGCGTCAGATTCAGAAATTGAGAATAACTTGAAGTTAGAAGATGCTACTACTGCTCAACCATATCTAAGACGAGAAACTTGGAAACCTTTTATAAATTCCGGTATTGAAAGTAAGCAAAATATTGAACCAATCGAATTAAATTCCAATATTAATATCGCAACTGAAAATTTGGACTTTTATACTGAAAATATATTGTATTTAATTCCAGAAAATGCTGCAAAAGATAGCTATGATTTTAAGTTTGGAAAACAAATAGAAACTTCTACAAACTTACATGGCAATTCCAAGAAATATGGTCCCAAAAATATTGAACTTGACGAACACAATGGACAACTTTCCCATATTAATGTGGATATGTTCTCACCAAGTTTGGAACATAATCAAAAAGTTGAAAATATCCCCCAAGAATATATGCCAAATGCCTCTGGTTCAAAATCAAACCAAGAAAATTTAGGACAACATTTTGAAGATGCTGATAATACTCACTCACATTTCCTAAAGGCTATATCTGCAGATAGTATAAAGTTTAATAATGGAAATACTGTCCAACACTATATTCCAGATGCACCTTTATCAAAATCAAATCAAAAAAATTTAGGAATAAATTTTGAAAATGTGGATAGTTTTCATACACATTCCATGAAGGCTGCACCTGAAGACACTCGAAAGCTTAATGATCAAAATAGTCTCGAACAATATATTCCAAACACCCTGGCTTCAAAATCAAACCAAGATAATTTAGCACAAAATTTCCAAGATGCTGATAATACTCACTCGTATTTCCTAAAGACTATTCCAGCAGATAGTATAAAGTTTAATAATGGAAATACCGCCCAACACTATATTCCAAATGCACCTTTATCAAAATCAAATCAAGAATTTGAAAAACAATTTGAAACTTCTGCAAAAATATATGACTATTCCAAAAACTATGGACCCAAAACTATTGATCTTGAAGAAGATAATACACCACAATCACAAAATGATTTAGATGGATTATCACCCATTTTGGAACATAATAGGAAATTTGAAAATATACACCAACAATATATTCAAAATACATCTGCTTTACAATCAAATCAAGAAAATTTAGGAATAAATTCTAAAAATGTTGATAGTTTTCACTCACTTTCCATGAAGGCTACACCTGAAGACAATCGAACACTTAATAACCAAAATAGTCCCGAACAATATATTCCAAATACATCTGCCTCAAAATCAAATAATGGAGATTTAGGAATAAGTTTTCAAAATGTGGACAACATTCACTCACATTCCCTGAAGACTACACCTGAAGACAATAGTAAACTTAATAATGGAAATATTCCCCAGCAATATATTCCAAATACATCTGCTTCAAAACCAAATCATGAAAATTTAGAAATAAATTCACAAAATGTGAACAACATTCATTCACATTCCATGAAGGCTGCATCTGAAGATAATCGAAAACTTTATACTGATAATATACCCCAAGAATACATTCCAAATACATCTACTTCAAAATCAAATCATAAAAATTTAGGAATACATTTTGAAAATGTGGATAACTTTCACTCACATTCCATGAAAGATACACCTGAGGACAATCGAAAACTTAATAATGGAAATATTCCCAAAAAATATATTCCAAATACATATGCCTCAAAAATAAATCAAGAAAATTTAGGACAAAATTTTCAAAATGTGGAGAACATTAACTCAAATTCCATGAAGGCTACACCTGAAAACAATCAACTTAATAATGGGAATATTGCCCAAAAATATAATCCAAATGCATCAGCTTCAAAATCGAATCAAGAATTTAAAAAACAATTAGAAACTTCTACAAAAACATATGACAATTTCAAAAAATATGGACTCAAAAACAATGATCTCGAAGTGCAAAGTATACCATTCTCGGATATTGATTTAAATATATCCTCACCGAATTTGGAACATAATAAAGAAGTTAAAGATATTCCCCAAGGATATATTGTAAATGCATCTGCGTCAAAATCAAATCAAGAACATTTTGAAAGAAATTTTCAAGATGAAGATAATCTTCACTCATATTCCCCAAAGCCAATACCTGAAGATAACCAAAAACTTAATAATGAAGATATTACCCAACATCATATTGCTGATGCATCTGCACCAAAATCAAATGAAAAAAATTTAGGATTAAATATTCAAAATCTAGATAAAAGTCACTCACATTCCATAACGCCTGAAAATAACCGAAATCTTAATACCGAAAATATTGGCAAGCAATATATTCCAGATGCATCTTCTTCAAATTCTAATCAAGAAAATTCACAAATGCATTTTCAAGATGTGGATAACGTTCACTCACATTTCGTAAAACCTATTCCTGAAAATACTCCAACACTTAGTAATGGAAATATTGCTCAACATTATATTTCTAATGCATCTGCTCCAGTTTCAAATCAAGAATATTTAGGAATAAGTCTTCAACATTTGAATAACAGTTTCTCATATTCCACGAAGCTTATACCTGAGGATAATCTTAAACTTAATGAAAACATTGACCATCAATATATTCCAGATATATCTGCTTCAAAGGCAAATAAAGAAAACTATAACACTAACTTATATTCCATGAAGTCCATACCTGAAGATAATAATGAATACTTGGTCGTTACTGATAGAGTAGTAAATATTACAATAAGTACCCCAATACCATTAAGTTTGAGCTCCTCTGATGAAAACGAATCATTCCATAAAGAATTTTCTAACAATGACAAACACCAAGCTGGACAAAATATTAAAAAAATAGAAATAGATAATAATGAACCTAGCATATACCAACTTAGTAAAGAAGGGATTAGCACAACTCCAACGTATTCTTTACATTATACTGAGCCAGCAATGCAAGAGTACCAGGTTGGAGCGGATAGAGAAAAATTAGAATTATCAAACCAACAAGGACCAAATATAATGCCATTGGAGGAAGATAATTTGGGATTCAATAAGGATTTGGTTAAAGACCATGGTTTAAAAAGTAATTTCGATCAGAAACCATCTATTTTTTTAGAAACCAATCCACCTGTTGACCCTGGAATTCTCCTTGATAATTCAAGGATGTATGATCCTACAGAAAGCAACGTTCATCTTCCGCAGAGTGCGAACAAGTACCAAAATATCGAGCAACTTCATAATTTTCAAATTCAATATCAACATAATGAAGATAATCCAAAATTACAAAATAGTCAAATACAAAGACCTACGAACATTCAAGGCAACACATCTCCTCATGGTAATGGAAATACCTTTGATAGTTCCAGATATTCCTCCGATAATCTGGAACGTATAACAAATTATGAGGTGTACTCTAGAAGACATAATCTTAGTAATAGATTACGAGATGAACAACTGTACTTGTATTCTTTGAATAATGTTCTAAATAATAAAGATGCAATACTGTTATCACCTCATGTAGAAACGCCACTACCTCCTCAACAGAATCTGTATGATAACTATAAAGTGTCCAGAAAGAATGGATACGAACATGGTTTTCAAAGACTGAAACAATATATTAAATATATACAAAGCAATCAAAAGGAAAAATTGCTAAATCATCAAAATACGTTTTCGTATCAAAACGAACAACTACTACCAGAACCTTCCGATAATCATAAGAATCCCAGCGAATTCTTCAGAGAGTCTACAGGTGAACCTTATTCTGATCGAGTAAGCAGTTACTTGCTTCATTTTCCTCCAAATATGTCTTTCGGAAGAAGATATAGAAGAGAAATAAGAAGTTGGAATAATAAGAAACTTGGATCATTGGATGTAACAAAGAAACGTCCATTTCCAATAGTAAGTTTAATATTGGACCCAGACGCGAAATTAGACATGCCAAGGACAATAAAAAATTTTGGAATGGTAACGAGAAATTCTTTTGAAGACGAAAAGGCACCAATGTATCACTTGAGAAACATGTTATCATCAGCAAGAAATGCTGCTATGGCCACGATGATGATTCCACCACATAATATCATTATACCGTCGAGATATAAAATTGTCGATAAAGATGCTGTAGATGATGATGAAGTAGCTGCTAAACCACCAGATGAGGATTCTTCAGATCAACACACAGTTTTTGAAAAAGTCGGTTCTCTAATGAAGAAAAGTATAGAATCTGGGCAAGATGCTATACAACACGTAACAGACGTTGCTCACAATGCTCGCCAAGTTTTTGTCTCAACTCGAAAATCTATACCGCGTATGATTATACCATACTCTAGAATACCAGTTGTGAGAAAAGAAAAGAAAGTGACTTTATTAACACCTCGAATAGCTGATGTGGTCAAAGAAGGCAATCCAAAGTATCACCCAGACGATTATGTGAGAATTGGAGCTGTGTTGGACGCTTTAGGCATTTCCGATCCAAAGAGAAAAGATACAGGAACGGCAAAAATCATAATTCACCCTAAGAAAAAGAAAGAGCCAAAGTTAAGATCGAGATTTGGAGACACATCTGAAGAAGAACAGAAAGAGAAAGAAGACCCTGGATATTATATCATCAATAATCATTTAGAAGAAAATGGTTCGGATCAGGAAGAGGTAGACGAAGTTATTGAAATATTACACAAAGTCAAAGACGAAAAACAGGAATTAAAAGATATATTTCTATCAACAGTCAAAGATCAGATTCAAGATAATAAACTTAGCAGTAATACCTCATCACAGAACGATACAAATAATGAAAGCGTCGGTAATAGATTGCAGTTTACAAAAGAAATGTTAAAGCCGTACATGGGTATGTTACCAAATCTTAAGCCAAATAAACGTGAAAAACGAACATTTACGACTAACTATAATAATGTAGAAAATGCAGCTTTTGCAAATTTCCTCGCCGGATATGAAATAGTGTCATCTATAAATCCCGAAATA
Source organism: Amphimallon solstitiale (assembly GCA_963170755.1). Classification (NCBI taxonomy): domain Eukaryota; kingdom Metazoa; phylum Arthropoda; class Insecta; order Coleoptera; family Scarabaeidae; genus Amphimallon; species Amphimallon solstitiale. Next base: position 26,805,922 of record OY720683.1, read on the forward strand.
TACAGAACTTACTTCCATGAACCGTTGAATGTCAACCACTCTAGGGACGTAAATTTGAAAGAAGTCCAGCGGGAAATTAAAAACTCCAATTTGCTATTGATTCCCCCCATTTTGATTGAAAATCCTTTTGCTGGGATTGAGTCTAATACCGAGATTAAAAAGACTGTGGAGGCATCCAGCATGCAGAAACCTGGCCAGCAAGTCGCAATTCAAACAAATTCCACCCATGGATAATTGGCAAGAATGACAAATAATTCATAAATTACACTTATTGTATTTATTTTAAATAAATATTTATCTATTTTTTACTCATGTCTTTTTTTATTATCATAAAGTGCCTATAAATACAAGTCCTAGGTAAGTATAGACTGTTTTAAATAACTGAGCTAACTTGAGCCAATGGAAAGAGTCCAGTCAGATTTTCTGACTAAATAATTAATCGGAAGAAACACTTCCTAAGAAATAATCTTTATTTTAAATACTGTAAATGTAATTAAACAAGATTTTGTGAAATTATTAGTATATTTCTTACCAATTTTATTTTATTTTTTCTCGTTTCATACTTCTTTTCTGCATTTACAATAACATTTTATACTTAAAAAGACTAATTATAATAAACTATGGTGCCGTTTCAGTACAATTGTTTCGAATTCAGTTCATAAATCACCCAATATTGCAAATTTGAGTACAGGCTTGAAAGTTCCAGTACTAAATTAAATCTAAGTACTAAAAAATGTATTCCTTCATTCAAAATTATCTGCTTTATAGAAGCTGTCATAAATAATATAATACTAATAATAATTAAAACAAGTATAGAAATAGTTTAAATATAGATACGATCGAAAATTTATTATTTGCCAAGCAACTGATTGGCAATATCGCTTGTCATTTGTAGGAACATAGTGAAGAGCTTATTAATTTTAGTAAAAAATAATTGATAACATCTTATAGGGGCCCACACACTGCGTTTTTGTTCGACAGTTTTGTTCGACGAACAAGTCTGTTCGAACAAAAACGACGCAAAACCGAAGTGTGTGGGTCGAAAACCGTCGTTGATGTTGGCGTACAAAGCTGCTGAAAATAATCTGGTTCGGCCTGTTTATTTAAGAAGACTGTAGTCTGTGGGCAACTCACGTTCGTCGTTCTTGTTCGACAGACTTGTTCGTCGAACAAAACTGTCGAACAAAAACGCAGTGTGTGGGCCCCTTTACAAAGATTCTCGGTTACCTTTCACGATTAGTCCTATGTATTTCACTATTAATCAAATGACATTCCCATTTGTTAAATGAGCTTCACCTTTTATCAAAACAATTTCATGAATTGTCATTATGAGTAACGAAATACGCACACTAATTATTAACTCTATGAATCATGGAAAATCTTCTGTTCATGTACACAGACAGTTTATTGTAAAACCAAATACAGTGCGTAAAATTTATGCAAAAAGTGTGCAAACGGCACAGGTACATAAACGACCTCTCGGTCACAGAAAGCAAGAAGAATAGAAACTCTTTCGCAAATTGTATTTGAATTTGTCATATATTTGAAACCAATAAATTTTATTTTGTCTAGTAATTATGTTCAAGTTTAATACAAGTATATATATTTCTGTGTGTATTTAAGTATATTTTATAAAAGTTGATGAAGTCATTACTAAAGCTAGGATAATTAGGCAAATTGCCTTATTATGCCTTTTTTGCGTCTTTTTTAGGATTCTGCCTTTTTTTAGGAATCTCCTGTTTTCTTGCCTTTTTGTGTCTTTTATTGTATACCAAATTATAATTTTAAGAAATTTCGTTCTTAAATTTCAATCAAAAAAAAAATCGTAATAGCAATTTTCCTAGAAAAATGCACATTTTAAATTTCTGAAGTATATTGAAAAAAATCATATACAGCTTGTGTAATGGAACACTTGATATAGCAAGTCCAAAATACATCAGAATTGCAAAGTGGTAATATCAAATGTTTCATAACACAAGCTGTATATATTTGTGTGTGATTCATGTTACATGAAGAAAGAATGTTTTCTGAAAATCCGTCTACTAGTTTTTGCGTGATGCGCGATCGAGCATTCTGAGATTTACAGTTTCATATATTTGTGAGATTATTCCCAAATGTAGAGGTTTAGTGGATTTTACCCAGTTTATTTTTAATAACGGGACAGACCAGATTCAGTCAGGAGATAGTTTGATACTCAAACTGAAAATCACAAGAAGCCTTTAATGACAGTGAGGTATTACGTCTTAACGTATATTCAAACAAATTTCTCTTGGTTTTCCCCATGAAATAAAGAAATTGGAAACAGTTGGATTGACTCTTGTGGAATTCCTAGATATTGTCTAAAAGGCAGTAGATCTCACATCGAGCGCCCCAGGACCAGCAGGAATAAAAATAGATTAAAGCTTTTTTGCAAAAAAATCCGTCTTAAGAAAAGTTAAAAATAATTTCCGAAATTCACCAGCTTGTCAGCGTCAAGAGAACTTGTTTGACTTCGGAGAACACAGGGAAATTACTGGTGACTGGCAGTGTAATAAAACCAATGTTTGAAGAATCATGTGCCTGCCTACAATAAATAAATAGGTAATACTGTATACAGGGTGGGGCACCTCATTTCCGTCGGTTTATATACGAAAAGCGGTAATATGTTTTATTTTTATTTTTACTAAAGGTTGTGTAGGTTCATTAGGGGCACGTTTTAAAATTATTTTGAAATATACAAAGTGATCCAAAAAAATTTGGCACACCAAAGTTATGAAAATTTAAATGGAACACCCTGTATATTATGGGATATTTTGATGCTATAAGCTAAATTAAGGCCACTTCATGTTATATTCCCTATACCTAACTCAACCTCTTTTCGAGATATTTCACTATTTTTGAAAATGTAGGTAGATCAAAATTTCAGAGACATTGCTGTCTTCCATATTTGAGCGAATTATTTTAAATTGTATTTAATGTATACTCAAAGCATTAGACTCTAAGATTAGCTAAAGCTGATATCTAAAAATTGTACAGGGTGTTCAAAAACTACATTTCTGTTTTGGCTAACATTAAAGGCAAATAACTTTCTTATTTTAAATGGAACAACCTGTATTTATTGCCATTTTTAGATTCTAATTTTAATTGTTTTTAAAACTGTATTAGGGTTTCCTATACCTATCTCTTATAGTTTTTTGGTAATTTAGGATTTTCAATTTCAAACACTAATTTCTTGCAATTTTTTGCAAAAGTAGGCTTTGCCGCTGTTATTAATACTTCAAACAGATAAATTATTTAACAGTGACAGTACATATTAGTTAAGTCATCAACGCTATTCGACGTCGTTTAAATAATTTTAATTATTTAAAATGAGAACCTACTCTGAAAACGAAAAGGTGGATATGATTTTAGTAATCGGAGAGTGTGGCGAAAATTGCTTGCTAGCATCAAGAGTTTATGCTCAAAAATATCATAACAGGCGTCATCCTGACAGGCGGTCATTAGAAAATTTATTGCAAGTTTTCCGAAGAACAGGAAGTGTGCGTTATCAGAAACCAGAACGGCAAAGACCAATTACGGGAAATGAAGAAAATGATTTTGTTGTTATCGGATCTCTGGCAGAAAATCCGCATACAAGTCAACGAAAAATATGTGAAACCACTGAAATAAGCAGGCGGAGCGTCGGAAGAATTATAAAAAGGCACAACTTCTTCCCGTATCGTATTCAATTACACCAAGCACTTTTGGAATTAGATTACGATAGACGACTCGTTTTTTGTTTATAGGTTTTAGAAAAGTCTAGTGAAGATGAAAATTTCTTCGATTTTGTACTTTTTTCGGATGAGTCATCATTCCACAATAACGGATTAGTTAATAAACATAATTTTCATTACTACAGTGACGAAAATCCCCATTTTTTTAGAACTATTGACAGGCAACACAGGTGGTGTGTCAATGTATGGGGTGGAATAATTGGAACTCAAGTGGTAGGTCCGTTCTTTTTTGATGGTCACTTAAACGGCGCCATGTTTCTTCGATTTTTAAGAGACAATTTGCCTGTACTTTTGGAAAATATACCACTTAAAATTCGTCAAAGGATGTGGTTACAACTAGACGGTGCGCCAGCGCATTTTCAAGTAAATGTAAGAAATGAATTGAATAGGCAATATCCCAATAGGTGGATAGGACGCGGCGGTCCACAGAATTGGCCAGCAAGATCCCCAGACTTGACGAGTCCCGATTTTTTCTTATGGGGATATGTCAAAAATATCATTTATGATACACCACCAACCACACCCGACGATATGAGAGAACGAATAAGAATAGCGTTTCGTTCTATAACACCAAATACTTTAACAAGAGTTAAACAGTCCTTTCAAGAGAGAATTCGATTATGCATTGAAACAGATGGACATCATCTCGAGCACTTGTTAAAACATTAGTTTTCTTTTACAATTTAAGTTTTTTGTTTGTTTAATAAAGTATGTATTTTTTATTTACCTAGTTATGAGGCCTTTTAATTAATGTGAAACAAAACCAATCATCCCGATAGGTTAATAAATATTAGCATTTTGAAAAATAGTTTGCAAGAAATTAGTGTTTGAAATTGAAAATTCTAAATTACCAAAAAACTATAAGAGATAGGTATAGGAAACCCTAATACAGTTTTAAAAACAATTAAAATTAGAATCTAAATATGGCAATAAATACAGGATGTTCCATTTAAAATAAGAAAGTTATTTTCCTTTAATGTTAGTCAAAACACAAATGTAGTTTTTAAACACCCTGTATAATTTTTAGATATCAACTTTAGCTTATCTTAGAGTCTAATGCTTTGAGTGTACATTAAATACAATTTAAAATAATTCGCCCAAATATGGAAGACAGCAATGTCTCTGAAATTTTGATCTACATTTTCAAAAATAGTGAAATATCTCGAAAAGAGGTTAAGTTAGGTATAGGGAATATAACAGTAAGTGGCCTTAATTTAGCCTATAGCATCAAAATATCCCATAATATACAGGGTGTTCCATTTAAATTTTCATAACTTTGGTGTGCCAAATTTTTTTGGATCACTCTGTATATTTCAAGATAATTTTAAAACGCGCCCCTAATGAACCTACACAACCTTTAATAAAAATAAAAATAAAACATATTACCGCTTTTTGTATATAAACCGACGGAAATGAGGTGCCCCACACTGTATACATACTTATGCTATTTCTTTTTAAATATACAGTTTTAGTTTTACGTTTTTGCCATTTTTATATTTTATTTATGCCTTTTTAGTGCTTTTGTGAATCATTTTTTTTGCCTTTTTGTCTGCCTTTTTCTAGACTTTATTTTGCCTAAGTATCCTAGCTCTAGTCATTACACATGTTAGTTAGAAGAAAAAAACTAGTAAACTATGCTGTAAAGATTCAAGATGTGCAACCTTTTTTCGGTAAGGATTACCGGTTTTGAGGGAAAATATTTTGTTGGTCCTACAAATATTATATTATTTTAGTTTAAAGACGTTATTCACCCACAATTAATGTACCTAACAATTATATTTGGTTAAGCTAGGAATGCCAATACATATTCGATTTCCAAAAACTACATTGGTTTTTTGTCATTTATACATTATTTGTTTGCTCCCGCCCAGTTTTTAATTATACTGTGAAACACTTGTACATATAGGTACATTACTCCAATTCATTAAAATTTTTTAATTAAAGTAAATCATAAATAGGCTTTAAGAACCAATCTAAATTTCTACTAATTTTCCTGTACAATCGCTTGGAATTAAATTGTGACAAGTCCAGTGTATGTTGACCTGTGAATGGATTATAGGCTGTCACGTATTGGCCTGGTTTCCATTTCGTAACCTCCTCAGGTATGGGATCTTCTTGTACTTCGTGCACGGGTATCACCATGGACGACGGCTTCTGAGTGGTTGTACTGAATATTCCGTTGACAATAGTATGCAAGATTCCCATGCCCTGAGCGTGATTTTGAACAAATGTCATGAACGGTTTGAGGGGTTTCTGAGATTGTTGCTGGTAGGTATGATCTTCAATGGGATCGTGGGATACATCTACTGGTTTGTTGTCTTGTAATTGCACTGGTTTATTGTGTTGATGGTGCGGCTTATGCCCATGAGGTTTGTGATGGATGGGCCTATTAATGCTGCTAATTGAGTCCGCTGCAATATTAAATAAGTTAAGTAATAAGAAATAAAATGTAATACATATGAGTAAGCTTCGGATAAATATGCATTTGCATAACTGCATATTCTAATGCATAATTAAGTCATTTTTGAGTTGAAATGCATATTTTAGTCATTTTCAGTTTTATCTGCATATTTCCCAGTCAATTTTTTTAAAAACATAATGTAATGGTTTTTATGGGTCCGAAAAATAATAAACAATTCACTCACTATTTATTTTTAAAAGTCTATATTTAAAACACCAAATAAAAACATAATTGAAAATTAAATTAAAGAACACTCTTGAAACAAACGAACTATATATAAACTAAATTCAATAAAACTATAATTATTGAATCACAGTAACACAAAATACTATTTATATACAAATTTATCTAAGAATATTTATGTGACAGATTTATGTAAGAGTATTTATTTGGTACACACGTATTTACATAATCGACTCTGAATGAATGAATGAATGCTTTTTCTGTCCGGCTGCCTTTTTATAGAAGTCCTATTATTCTCGAATTTACATTACATAAACAAATCTAATAGAACTGTCACCGTCCTTCGAAAATATATGTGGTAAATCCCAAACAGCTTTTATGACCGCTAATCAATCCCAAACAGCTTTCATGACCGATTATCAGGTACCCAACCCGCAAGGAGTGGAATATTCCATACCTTTGTTTGATTTTGAGAAGCGATCATCCCAAGTGTTGAAAATGCCGAAAGAAAAACGATCAATTAGCGCAATTTCAAACCAATTTATCAAAGACTTCAGCGATTTTACAACTGATGGAAGTGTGCTGTTTTGTAAATACTGTGAAGTGAGTGTAACAGCAAGAAAAAAGTGCCAAGTGACGCAGCATTTACAAACCAGTAAGCACCAAAAAAAGAAGAACCGAAGCTTAGGAAGTAAATAGCAGATGTTAGTACCAGCTATATTAAAACCTGGTCCCAGTCGTTCACCATTTAACGAGGAATTGTGTGAAGCTCTAATTTCTGCGGACATACCGTTGGCGAAATTAAAAAATGAAGCATTTAAAACCTTTTTGGAAAAACATACCATGCAAAATATTCCAGACGAACCTACACTGCGAAAAAACTATGTTCTGCCATTATATAACGCCACAATACAAAAGCTGCGGGAAAAAGCTAAAGATAAAAAATATTTGGGCATCTTTACATGAAACAACGGATGTATAGAACAAAGTAGCATAGCTAATTTTGTTTTTGGTATTTTGAGAGTTGAAGAAGAAAGAAATAAATCATATCTGTTAACAATGAAAGTGTTGGCAAAAGTGAACCATACAACAATTGCCACATTTTTCAATGATGCGCTAAATTTTTTGTTGCCAACAAGCATTTGCTTCGAAAAAGTGCTCGTTGTGTGTACGGATGCTGCTCCATACAAGTGTAAAGCAATGAGTGGTTTGAAAATACTTTATTCAAAAATGACTCACGTTACTTGTATGGCGCATGGCTTACATCGAGTGGCCGAATTAGCTCGTTCCGTTTATACAAATGTAAATTTGTTAATATCATCGACCAAGAAACTGTTTTTAAAAGCACCTTCTCGCGTTGCCAAGTTCAAAGAAATTGCTGGTGATGGGATTCCACTTCCGCCGTCCCGATTCTTACAAGATGGGGCAGCTGGATTGAAGCTGCAAGCTATTACGCTCCACATTTTGAGTTTATTGCCCGTATTGTGAACGATTTCGATCCTGAAGAAGCGAAAAGCATAGAGGATGCTCAAAACGCTTTAACACAAAGAGGATTGCGCGAAGATTTGATTTTCATTAGATTAAATTTTACTTGTATTTGCGTGGCTATTTTGAAATTGGAAACCAAGGGACTTCCTTTAGAAAACAGCATAGAAATTGATGAAAATGTTTTTGATAGGTTAAGCGAATTAAAAAAAATTGTAGTTTTGCAAAAAAAAAAAATGTCGACAGTTTTAGATAAAAATACTGGATATCAAACTTTGAAAAATATTTCCAAGATTTTACAAAATGAGAAAACTGCTGTTGCTCCCAGTAATTTGAATCTCACTGACATAGTGGATTTATCATTCGCTCCTATTGTATCATGTGACGTGGAACGATGTTTTTCAGAATTTAAAAATATTTTAGGTGATAATAGGCGTAAATTTATATTTGACAATTTATTACATCATGTCATAGTGGAGTGTAATAGTAAAAATCTGTAAATTTATTGTAAATAGACCAATATAACCTTTAAAAAATGTTTTATTTAAATCTAATAAACGATTTTTGAATGCATATTTTTAATATTTTAGATGCATATTTGCATGCATATTTTGTACTTTTTCAATGCATATTTCCGAAGCCTACATATGAGACAGGAGCTACAGCGACTCCTTCAGCATCTACAACGAACAAACTCGAAAGGCAAGATCTATAATTTAACAACAATCGCGAAAGCTTACATCTTACATTGTTATAAAAAATGAGTTGTTAAATTAATCAAAAAGTATTATTTAGTAATTTTAAAAAAAATATATGTTAATCAAATTGTTAACATTGAATAGAACTATGTTGGGTATTACCTCCGCAATTGTAATTATAATTTACATCGATATAAGAAAATTGCACTGGAAAGAACGTTCTGACGTTTTCATTTCTCTTACAGGGGCTGTCCCGATTCCTATGTTTGTCTTTTAGTTCAAAGTCATCATCATCCAGTATAAATGGCATGCAAGACAAATAAGGCAAAATATTCAACATTGTAACCAATATGAACCCCTAAAAGTGAAAGAAGAATTAATAGTGAGCTGTATATAAAATTTTCCATAGTGCATGCATTTTCAGAACTCTACGGTACACCTAGTTATATATATGTCGCAGGCCAATAGTCATTTTCGGCAAATAGCTTTTGCCTAGGCAAATAATATCTGCCTTGGCAAATAGCTCCATATCATTTATTTCTGCTCAAAAGCTATTTTCCTAGGCAAATAGTATCTGCCAGCTGGGTTTTTAGGCTAATAAATTCACAACAAAACAAATGTAATTAAGTCATTAAGTTGGTTACTTGTCCCGTGTTGGCTTACGCAGATGATATTAAAATATACAATACCATACGCTCTTCGTCTGACATTATACTTCTGCAGGACAATCTTAATTACATACAGCAATGGTGTTTGCGCAATAATCTTCTCTTGAATACTGATAAACTGATAAGTGTTCTGTTGTGTCATTCTCAAGGAAGATCTGTAGGGTGGAATCCCAATACGTGATTGATAATGTCAGCATTTCCCGACAGTCAACAATTAAAGATTTGGGTGTAACATTCGATGAGAAATTTATACTTTCCAACCATGTCCTATCTATCACGAGTGCAGCCTATAAGTCCCTCGGTTTTATTGTTCGGATCTGCAGGGATTTTCATAATATTGATGCAATTAGGACTCTGTACTTTGCTTATGTTGTATCGAAGCTCGAGTACGCAGTTAAAGCGTGGTATCCGCTATACGGTGCGCAGATTGACCTCATAGAACGTGTCCAGCGTAAATTTTTGAAGTACCTCTCATATAGGAGCGACGGGCACTATCCTGCGCATGGTGTTGATTATGGTGAATTGTTGGAGGCGCACGGCTTCATTTCGTTGGGAGAAAGAAGAAAAAGCATAAGTATGTCCTTTGCACTGAACGTCCTCACAAATAGGATCGACTCTCCCGACCTTCTCTCCAAGATGGATGTCCATGTACCGCGTCTCCATTCAAGGCATCACCGTCTCCTCTGGGTCCCGACGGTTCGGACAAATGTTTTATGGAAGACGCCTCTGGCACACGCAGCGAGAAATTTCAATTTTTTTAATGTAGTTTTGCCTTAGCTTCTATGCATTAGCTTCTATGCATTTGTATTTATAATAGTTAATTTTGTACCCTTTGTGGATGTTAATCTGTTGGGTATTTAATAAATATTATTATTATTATTATTATTATAAATGTCGTGGGTGAATAATTATTTTAGGCAAATAGTATTTGCCAACAACATTTTTTAGGCAAAGGGGTAAAGTACGAACAAACAATTCAGGCGGAGCAAATATAGTACAGGTTGTCGATTCTCAAATTAAGACGTACGTAGGAGAAACCATTCAGAATATCCTACGGTGACAGAGCACATTACGGCAGATGGTTTAGGCACTAGTGAAGACGTAACTCAAGTCTCGGTGGCATAATATATTGCTGTGTTTGCGGCAACGAAAGTACAGGCGCTCACGCTTGTTCAAAGTGCAGTAAAATATTGCACGTAATTTGTGGTGTTACTTCTGAAAACGATGAAGGGTTTGGAAGCCAAGTTATTTGCAGACTCTGCATCAATGAGGAAAATATTAGAATTAATCGGAAGAAATCCTATGAAGGACAAGCCAAAGCCGCAGAAGTAATGAGAAAAAGGAGCAAAAGCAATTAGCGAGATAGAAACAGGTAAATTTGTAACTATACCTATTGCAAATTTTGACAGAGGACCATTAGATAAAAAAAATGTAGAAGGAATTATAATCGAAAAGAAAAATGATGTTTGCCGCATTGGCACCAAAAGTGGTATTTTAAAAAACTGACTGACTAGGAGTGACATAACACCTGTTTCGTCAATTAGTTTTACTTATGATGATATTCCTCAAGATTGCTTTATAACCAAAAAAAAAATCTTTTTTCAAAAACTTTTTCAAAAAGTGAAGTATCAAATATGATACTTTGGAACTCAAACAGCCACAAAAAAATTAATGTTGGATAATTTATTTTATTAAAAACTATTTAAAAACACTTTTTTTCTAGCATAAAGAAAAAATCCCTTAGATTAACAAAATAATACGTAATTTTTTCTTAAAATCAAATATTTTCATAAAATTACATTTTCGTGGAATTTAGAGAAACAGTTTCTACTTGTTGAAAAACAGAGAAAAACATTGCAGGTTTTACACCTTACAAAAGTTAACATCTTACAGCCAGGGTATCTACATTTTGAACGTGTTTTCTGAGCTTCAGTCATATTTATTGGCATATGTTTTGCATGTTTTCTTCTGGAGCTACGATCTGGAAGTGACTTTATCCTTCTTCGTTTTCGAGGCCGCACATCATCGTCATTACTCTCAAAACCAGAATCAGAACTGCCACTCTCATTGGACGTACCAGCAGCAAGCAAATCCCTCTCTATAGAAAAATTAAAATTAAAATAATCTAATATCTCTTTGCGCTGCATATTTGCGTCAGAAGCATCCTCACGATATTCAAGCCAACTAGCTGCACTGACAAAATCGTAAAAATGAAAGAACTGTCCATTTCTTAGTTATTGTGCGCATCGAATAATTACCAATAACTCGGTCGAGCAAATCTACGACACCCATATTGGCGTTGTAACTCTTCACAACTGCCGGTTGTTTCACTTCAATATATTTACGTTCAGCTTTAGACCACCGAATACAAGAGCCCAAAGGTTCTGCTCCACATACAGAAGATGCAAAATGGATTGGTCTTGAATCAAACCATTTTATAGCACATATATTTTTATCTTTTCTGATTAGGAGATCGAAGGAACCTCTTCCAGCTTTTTTTGAGTTCATTATCTTTCTTGAAAACAATTTCCTTCGGGATACGGTTGTTCATAAAACAATTAGCTAAAAACCATTACGCCCACAGTACCACCTATGATACTGCAGCACAATGACCCCGGCATCGTTACAAAATACAATTTTTGATTACATAAATACACTACACTTGTTACTAAACCCTGACATCACTAACATCAAATAAAACATAATTTAAAAATTAATCACTTACTGGTTTTTGTAAGCTTTTTTTGCGAGGCACTCATTTTGTACAAAATATACTAAAAACATTTGAACATAAGTGAGGTTACGATTATTTTTACGACGCCGCTCCGATTTTCTATGATAGGCAAGTAGTGTATCATATATGATATGCCCGAGAACAAGCTTTAAAACGACATAGTGCTCGCTGTAGAAAATTGAAAACCGTAGTATCATATATGATACCTGGGAACTGAGGAGGTTAAGAGAAGCCTACTCCAAGCAATCTATGTTTTCGGGTCAAGGATTTTCAAAATGCCAATGTAGGCCTTCAAAAACCCAGTGCCATACTAAACGATGTGCCTGTTTCTAGACTGGAAATTTGTGCAACAGTAGATGCCATTCCAGCAATACCTGCCATAATAAATTGTCCAATTGACAACTTCTTTTGTCCAAAAATACAATCTCCCCAAATAGCTTTTGCCAAGGCAAAAGCTATTTGCCGAAAATGACTATTAGCCTGCGACATATACATTCACTAAATAATATGTATTTAACGCTGTGGCAAAATGTTTGCCGGCGCGGCGGTCTTGCTTGTATAAACTGAGAGTTCCGCAGAGAGGCAGAATCTTTACGATTGTAGTAATATGTCCGCCGACAAAAGCAGTGTTTTGTACAAGTACAGCGAAACGCACGTATTTGTTTTGTCTTTTTCCTCCAGTCGGGGGCATGTTACTATGCTACTTGAAAATTCCACCGTTGTAGTAACGTTCATGACCATAACCTAGTTTTATTCATGGTACAAGTAAAGAAGGTATGCTCTTCCAAAAACCAAATTTCCTCCACGCCGCGCAGGTCGAATGCGCGTCATAGTTAATAGAGATTAGGCGCCATTTATGTTAAGTTTAAATGTGTATACGTTGCGCGTTTCATTAAATTGTGGTTTTTAAGTATTAACATATGCCTTTTGTCATTTATTATAGACTTATTATTATAGTCGCTAGATTTTATTTTAGTGTAAAACATTGGTTTAGTTTGTGTTTAATTTTTTTAGTGTAAATTATGCACAATTGTTGATTGAAATAGTATTAAGTTATATGTATAATTAAGTTTATATTAAAACATTGATATTTATGTTTAGTTTAGTTTAATATTTCTTAAGACGTTTTACTTTGGAAGAAAAATGCCTGCAAAAAGTGCCCGCAAATATCTTACTTAAAAAAAAGACACGGACATTATGTATTATTTATGTTAAGTTTAAATGTGTATAAGTTGCGCGTTTCATTAAACTGTGGTTTTTAAGTATTAACACATGTCTTTTGTCATTTATTATAGACTTATTATTATAGTCGTTAGATTTTATTTTAGTGTAGAACATTGGTTTAGTTTGTGTTTAATTTTTTTAGTGTAAATTATGCACAATTGTTGATTGAAATAGTATTAAGTTATATGTATAATTAAGTTTATATTAAAACATTGATATTTATGTTTAGTTTAGTTTAATATTTGTTAAGACGTTTTGCTTTGGAAGAAAAATACCTGCAAAAAGTGCCAGCAAATATCTTACTTAAAAAAAAGACACGGACATTATGTATTATTTATGTTAAGTTTAAATGTGTATAAGTTGCGCGTTTCATTAAACTGTGGTTTTTAAGTATTAACACATGTCTTTTGTCATTTATTATAGACTTATTATTATAGTCGTTAGATTTTATTTTAGTGTAGAACATTGGTTTAGTTTGTGTTTAATTTTTTTAGTGTAAATTATGCACAATTGTTGATTGAAATAGTATTAAGTTATATGTATAATTAAGTTTATATTAAAACATTGATATTTATGTTTAGTTTAGTTTAATATTTGTTAAGACGTTTTGCTTTGGAAGAAAAATACCTGCAAAAAGTGCCAGCAAATATCTTACTTAAAAAAAAGACACTGACATTATGTATTCTATATTTCATAAAGTGGCAAACAAAGTACAAAGTAAAATTTCAAAAGATGATATTTTAGCTTTTATTCGAACACTCACCTATATTAGATGAAGATCTATCAATAAAATATATTAAGCTTAATGGATTTAAAAATGAAAAAAAGAAAAATACAACAATTTGCAGATTAGTAAAAAACACTGTCCTTTAATCCTTCTATATTCATCATTATTTTCCAAAAAAAATTAATTGTCACCAAATAATATACAATTTTTAATTCGCTATAACTTTTTTGTTTGTTTATTATACATACCCTATGGGCAAAATGAATCAAGCCCTATATCAAGTCTTTAAGCACAAGGATAACGAAGCGTTTTAACATATTATTATTACATATTATGGAAATAATATCAAGAACTTATAAAAATCAATTACTGGTGTACTATGACTTCTACTTAAGTTATGTAATAAATAATTATAAGCTACTAGAAAATATAAGATATGTCTTTTTAAAAAAGTTATAATTTGTTTTTCTAAAAGCATAATTAATAACGAGGTAAGTTTGAGTTAAAAAAAATAATAAGCAAATTTATATAATTCAATAAATTTTATTACCATGCCTACACCTCACCAATCTTCAGTTAATTTGTCTACAAACTAACATTATGCTCTCTTTATATATTATTTTACTTACTCTTAAGATTATTCCTAGAACTATTATATTTTCTGTAAAGGTTATACGTTATTTCCATTTTTGATAAAGACTTATTGAAATGGTGCGACCTGTGAATTCACAACTTTATTAAACTGGTAGTACTAGAATGTCGAATGCGCGTCATCTCATCATACATGCGCAAGAGCATACTGTCTTGTATTCTATTCTGTTCTCATGAGATAATTTTACGATACTTTTACTATTGACTCCCATTAGGTATCATTTGAAAACTATTATTCATTACATTAATTTGAAAGTTACAAGGATCGTATAGCAAGTATAGTAAAAGAACGGAAGATAAAACTAAAAGATGATATGGGAAATTCGAAATGCTCTTAGTTTTACACTTTAACAACTCATTCTTTGTTCATGCTTTTAAAAATTAATGAAATATTAGAAAAAATATATTTGTATATTTTACAATATAACTATAATTATGTAACTTACACTTTTTTGTATTATTTTTGTATTAAGAAATACTCATTTTATTACTTCATAAATAAGAAATACTATATATAACTTACTAAATAATGACTGTTTTCCATTTACAAATGACATAAAGATCGTTTATACATATAGATTTTAATAAATATATTTCCTATTAATTACAGCAACAATTAATTTGATAATAAAAAATACAATGAATAATTAAAATATAATGAAATATATTTCTTAGTAGTCAATTACTGGTATAATAAAAAACAATATCATGTTTGTAAGTGTATCCTAATAAATCCATTTCTACTAATTACTACACTTACTTTGACAGTTTGAAGCATAAATAATACTTCAAACACAAATAACTTTATATGGAAATTTTTGTCAGTGTCTATTTGCGTTTTTTAAGAGATGCATTCCTTACTAATTATTACAAACCTTACTTTAACCGAATTAAAAATATAAGAATAATAACTGAAATACAATTAAAACATACTGTATTTGCCGATTTTAATAAATAATCAGATGCACATGCACATTAATAAATAAAACTAGGTTATTATCATGACCGTTACCGCCGAATTTTTGTGTAGTATAGTAAGATGGCGACCGGCGGAAGTCGACAAAAGAAATACCCCCAATGCGCCATATTGCATAAAGTATTGCTTTTGTGGGCGGGTAGCTTAAATCTCTGTCTCCTTGTTTATTAAAATTATGACTATATCTCCTAGAGAAATCTATAAATATACATTAGTATTAATGTAATAAAGTAAATCAACGATTAGTTAACCAAGTATTTTAATCCGAGATGGAAAAACTCAAATTAAGAATGGCAAAACTCATGTTTGCCATTCTTCCGTTAATTTACACACTCTTTCCATAAATAACGTGAATATACAAACAAAACTAAAAAATACAAAAGGCGGCATTTTCGTAGTGTACATATTTATAAATCTAATCCCTACGAGAGTTACCTAATTTGAACCTGAAATCTTGTTTTAAATGTAAAAAATGAGGTGTGGCCATCACAAGACTTTCTTATTTATACGTATGAAAGTGTTACTTCCGGTCCGAATTTTGAAATTTCATTTATACAAAAAATATTCCAAATCCAACTCTAAATACTTTTGTACTCTTCATAAATATATATAGAATGCATAATTTACGACATATTTCCAAAAAATCGTTATTCGGTAAGAGTAAAAGTGATACTTCCGGTCCGAATTTTGAAATTTTTTTTATACAAAAGATATTGTAAATTAAGTTCTAAATACTTATGAATTCTTTATAAATTAGTCTAAACTTAGTAGTTGACGAAATATTGGCAAAATTCGATTTTTTCACAGAAGTAAACTACTACTTCCGGTTTGCCGGTTTTACTGAAAATCTAATCAGTTCTCAAGAGCGAGATTATACTACTAAATACAAAATTTGGAATTGATACCTATAGCGGTTTGACCGCTATCGTGGTCACACACACACAGACACACACACAGAGACACACAGACATTTTTTAAAAACCACTTTTTCGGTATCAGGGGACCTCAAAACGTGGACATCTGCAAAAATCTCGAGGTCGAAATTTTTCATCATCACAATACTTCCTTATACTACGTATAAGAAAGTAAAAAATGAGGTGTGGCCACCACACGACTTTCTTATACGTATGAGCGTTTCAAACTATACAATTTTAAGAATTTTTTTATACAAGACATTCAAAATCCTATTCTAAGTACTTTCATTCTCTTAATAAATCGCTATAGAATGCATACTTTGCAAGATATTCGAAAAAAAGTGCTACTCGCTAAAGTAAAAGTGCTACTTCCGGTCCGAATTTTGAATTTCATGTACACAAAAAATATTGCAAATCCAACTCTAAATACTTTTGTACTCTTAATAAATATATATATATAATGCATAATTTACGACATATTTGCAAAAAATCGCTATTCGGTAAGAGTAAAAGTGTTACTTCCGGTTCGAATTTTGAAATTTTTTTTATACAAAAGATATTGAAAACTATGTTTTAAATACTTTTATATCCGTAACGTACCTGTCTAAAAAGCTTGACTTCCGAAATATTCACAAAAAACCGATTTTCGATAAGAGTAAAAGACCTACTTCCGGTAGGAATTTCGAAAAACTTTTTAAATAAAATTGTTCTCAATTTTAATGTTAAGTACATATGAATTCTTTATAAATTTGTTTAAACTTAGTATTTGACGAAATATTGGCAAAATTCGATTTTTTCACTGAAGTAAACTGCTACCTCCGGTTTACCGATTTTACTGAAAAACTAATCAGATCTCAAGAGGGAGATTATACAAGTAAATACAAAATTTGGAATTGATATCTACAGCGGTTTGACCGCTATCGTGGTCACATACACACACAGAGAGAGAGAGACACACACAGAGAGAGAGAGATATTTTTTAAAAACCACTTTTTCGGTATCAGGGGACTTCAAAACGTGGACATCTGCAAAAATCTCGAGGTCGAAAATTTTCGTCATCACAATACTTCCTTATACTACGTATAAGAAAGTAACATGAAGTGACATGTTCTCACCTATCTTAAATTCTAAAACCAATACTTCTAATACAACAATATCAACCGCCCGGCATATCGCTAGTGAAGCATTGCACTTTTGGGAATAAATATCTAGTTTACTTATTTGTTTCTGTCCTGTTTGTGTTGTTCTACAGCAGTTAATTAGAAAAATACGATATTATGGATTTAGAACAATTAGATAACATAAACCAGTGAGACGGTGGTAAGGGTCGGAAAAGGGGTTAAACGGAAACAAAACGAGAGAAGGAGGAATGTGCAAAACAGGTTATTAAACACCTATAATATTACTATTTAAACGATGAGTCAGTTATCAATAGGCAAAAAGAAATCAAATTTTTATCGTAATTCATGTAAACATCATCTCCTCCGTCTAGATTGCCATTCCAATGAATAATGTAAAAGACTTTAACTTGTTATTTTACAAAAAATTTGAAACACGAGAGCAAGATATGTTCAATTTAAAGCACTGCGACTTGAAACAAACAAAAAGACCTACAAAAACGAACAGAAACTCTATCTTGTATCTTACGTTACTCGGTTAAAAGACATTTTGGTCTGGTAGTTCCAGTATACAGAAGGGCGTTTCAAGGTATTTCAGGCGTTAAAGAAAATAGAATTTTCAATACTTTGACTGAAATATAAGAAAATGTTTATTGAATCTGTAAAATGTATAGAATCTCACTACTGGCGCTCAAAAACAATCCACTTTGTAACGTCATACATGTTATCTGTAATACTTTAACAACAATTCAAGTTTATTAAAGAGTTAGACTTAAATTTATGCTACAACATTATGAGAACACAAACAAATTATAATTTCAACAAATACATACCCAGTAAAGAAACATTTTCAACAAATATATTTTTCAGGAATTCTATAGGAGTCACGATTATTCTTTAAATATTTGTTCTTCGTTTGCTAAAGACTTCTCGCAAAATAATCATAAAATTTACTTCTTCCATATGAAAGAGAAAGTAAAATGCAAATTTCTTTTATGTTCCCGCGAAATTTTGACGTCAACTCTGAAAATGGTAGCACCCCTACCTTTTCTCTAAACGCCATTGCGATTACCGATTTGTTAAAAGTTCATTGGCCACCAAAGGCGGTGAAGTCAAAAAAAAAAGCTGTTTGAAAATGTAAGTATAATATTACCAGAAATACATACATATCTTGTTACGTAATATGAGGCAGGTTATGTTTCGAGTGGGTTGCAAATAAGAAAATAATTGTGGGTTTTGACATACTTTTCTTTACTTCTGCTGTTAAATTGCTATCCTCATTTGTTTAAAAAGTATTCATCATATTTACATAATATCGTAAGGAAATACAAATATTAACTTAACTTCTTGTTAATTGCTGTTACATATTGTATTTTTTGTTTTGATTGATGTTTACTAAAATTAAATAAAGAGTAAATGAAAATAAATTTTAACCATAGAAAAATAACCCAGGAGAAGAGAGAGTATTGTCGACTCTTTTGTTGTTTCAGTGTTCCACTCCAGCCTCTTAAGAGCATAACCTTTCCAAGTTGATACATTAAAGGAGTTAATGTATTTATTCTACTAAACTAACAGACCATCGAGTAACCGAAAAAAGTTTTAAAGTTAATTTAGAAACATTAAATTTCAAAAATGACCAGCATTTAGTACAACTTGAAAACACTACATAACCGAAGTATTAGATTTTGCAACCTCGTTAATGAATAATAATAATAATAATAATAATAATAATAATAATAATAATAATAATAATAATAATAATAATAATAATAATAATAATAATAATGCATCACAATAGTGTCTGTAAAACTACAAAAAAATAAGTGCTGAAAAATAAATACCTATGTTCACTTATGCCGCTCAAGTTAGTTATCTCGCATCAGACAGCAACTAACTGTAGATCGCTACAAATGCAGCTTGAACTTTCATAGTTTCATACACTGCAGGTTCAGAATGAAAAAAAACGCGTAGTTTGTTAGAAAACTAAGCTCACACGGGAAAAAAATTGATTGGAAAAATTATGGCAAGTATAATTGTGTCACACTTGCAAGAACAGCTCCTATAATCTTATAACTAACATAACATATGATAAGTAATGCATATCTGCCACAAAAATTACTGCAAATACATATTTAGGAATTTTGTTGGAGAACTTATAGCTACAATTTTCAGTAATGTCATTTATTTTGGTATACAAATTATAGGATTTTTTAAAATAAACTGTTGTATGTTTATTTTAAAATAGTTTCAATCACTTGCATGTAAAACTGGGACAAAAATATTATTATACAGTCGAAAGCAAAAAAAAGTAGACAAGAGATATCGTACTTTGTAAACCTGGCTTTATTTACTTGTCATTAGTGTCAAGTCATTATTCTATGGAATATCAAATAATTATCAAAACATCTTCTACCTGATTAATACGAATCAAAATACTAATTAAAAGACATCCTGATGAAATATATGTATTAATATCTGATTATAGAGCCGTTTTTGTTTAAAACTTCTTACAATCTATTTGGAATAGAGTTATAAAGGTTGGTACAATTATTTTGATTTTGATTCTCTCATGCTGTGTGAACTATTTCTACCAGTTCTAGTCTATTTTGAGATTTTTGATTTAATTTTTTTGATCATTAACCCCCACATATTTTCGATAATATTTAAATCTGGACTTCTTGGCAGAAAATCCAACACATTGATATTATTTTCTCTGAACCATGTTTTCACTATATGCGATGTATGGATGGGACAGATGTTCAAGTGCATATCTTACGTGAGTTTCTTTATGGGTCACATTCAAACTGTTTTTCGGTAGTCTTATAGACCGCAAATTAGCTTCTCTAATTCTTCGTTGGACAGTAAAAACAAAACCCAGAAAGTTATTTACATCAGCTGCATTCACTACTGTAGTAAATGGATTTTCAATAAACCCATTTGTGATATGGCGGTCTTGCTCGGCTGTTGATATTCTTTTGCGGTCAGAACCAGAAATTCTACAAATTCTATGCTGATCTCGCCATATCTTAATAATTCTAAAAGCTGTGCTCTTATTTATATAATTTCTTTTTGAAACCGTTCCTCAAATGTGCAATAACATTTAATATCTTCATTTATGGAAGGCATCTTTATAATAAGCTTAATATCAAGTTTAAGGTTGTCAATTTTGAAAGATAACCAAATATTGACAAGTAACTTTGAAGACGCTATTACACTAATCATTTTGAGAAAGTCTACGACAGATATCTGTTCTTTTGTCTACTTTTTTTTGCTTTCGACTGTATAAGTACAAAAAACGTGTAATTTTTATTATTTTTATACCACCAAATATACAGGATGTCCAGAAAGTCGCCTGACAAACGAAGACCGGAGATTCCTCAGATAATTTTAAGACAATTTAACCAAATTCACCCTAGTCCGAAAATGCTTCCTAAGGGAGCTAGAGCTCTTTGAAGATGGCGCCTTGTAATTAGTTTTTTTTTTAATATCTCCCGAACGCTTCTATTTAGAAAAACAAAAACTGGTATGCTTATTTATCCTCCAGAGATGAATCGATTCCATAAATTGCGAATTTCTAGTACCGGTCATAGGCGTCCGTTTTGGGTAGGTTAACGGTTATTTTAACGCATAACTTGCAACTTGAATTTTATTGCATTTTATAGGTTTTAATCGTTCTATTTTATTGAAGCAGTTGCAGATGTATGTATAACCACACAATTTGACATAGCAATGAGGACAAGGTTTTTGATAAGGGATTTATTACTTGAAAAAATTGGGTTTGAGTGTTACATGTGCATATTTCAAGGTAAGTCGCTTTATAATTATTATAGAATTGAATCGTGACTGTTTTAAGATTTATAAACATTCTGTAATGGACGGAAAACCTTTATATTGCCAATTGGATGCTTAATAAATACTTTTGTGTTTCTTTTTATATGAATCAGTTAGAGAATATGCCTAAATTGTTCACTTTCCTAAATTTTCAGATATTTATTAATTTACTGGTACATATAAGTATCTAAGATAAGTACCTATACAAGAAACACATTTTATCTAAAATTGCAGTTGGGTTTGTTTGTGTAGATAATCAGTTGCCACTGGCATTTTTCATCTGTTTGCTTAGTAGAGTACCTAATCCATTTCTTACAAACACGTCTTGTTCAAATGGAATTCTAAAATATTTTTCATGTTTAACGAATTTATAAGTAAATTTGCTAACTTCTAATTATACTTATCTAATTATAATGTAATTGGTTTACTCCTATTATACGTATACTTATTTTTTAAACTATGTAAATTTTGATAATGCGAATTATGCTAGCATGAAGAAAAGTATTGATAAATATGAACTTGCGAACGAAATTAATACTCTGTCTTTACATGAGCGGCCATAAATCTATTGCATGCCATATGTGAAAAATTATAAAGATAAGAAACCAAAAGCTGCCCGAGGAAAACTATATAGTACCTACCTATACATGAGAAAATTGTACAAGAATTTTGGATTATTAAAGGAGACTACAGATCTATTTGTCAAGTTTTCATTATTCTTTTTTAAAAACCGGCAGCAGTTACTGATGAAAATATATTTGTTGACAATGAAGAGGATACACAGTGGTTAAAAAAAACTTATCCACAAAATGGAGTCGAAGAAAATGGAAAAGAAGATCTCCTGAAAGACTTAAAATTAATATAAATACAATCGAATAATTAAATGAAGTGATGGAAATCTCTTGGTGAAACATGTCGAAATATAAGCAAGTAGTAACAAAAAAAACACTTGGTATTGTTTCACAAATAAATATAATTAAATACTCGATGTACATTTCGCCTTGCGGCATCGTCATGAGTTCTCGAGAAACTAAAGTAAAATTTAATATACTGTAACTACCTACTTCTAACAAAAATGTAAATAAAAATGTACAAAAATAGAAAATTATGAAAAGGTCATGGCTTATCTGGAAAGACCGTTTTTACAAGGCTAGGGTTTATTAGAGGTGAATTTATGAGTTCTGTTTGTTCATTAAGAACATTGCCTGGTTGTAAAAGTAAACTTTCTTTTATAAAATAACCATCTAGAACATTCATTTTTTTACTTTTATTTAAACTATACAGTACTTCTAAATTGTCTATTGAAAATTGATGTCCCGTGTCTAAAACATGGTTAGCTACACTTGAATTTTCATAATTTAATTTAACGGCTCGCAAGGCGAAATGTACATCGAGTATTTAATTATATTTATTTGTGAAACAATACCAAGTGTTTTTTTTTGTTACTACTTGCTTATATTAAATTCAATCGATTTATATTTTAAGTCATTTCCGAGTTTAAGGGAACCACTGAGATATAGACTAGCAAATATTTTTTTAGGGTAGTCACCTATTTTTTTTAATAAAATTGCTGAATTAGTGACAATTTGTGTTTTTCCTTGCATCTATACTACAGTATTATCAAAATATTTACTACAATATTCCTGAATCTCAAAGTAGAACAAACACTACACTATATTGCAATTTCTTACTCTCCTTTTTCGCTAGTATACATTATAATTTGTTAGCCCTTTTATTCATTTAATTTTTTTTGTAAATAATTAACTCACATTAAAGATATATAATTTATATTCTAATTTATATATTTACATAAAAGTTTCTTTAAGAATATCATAGATGTTTATCTCATACAAAAGTATATATATTTACACAGTTTCTTAATTTTTTGCTAGACTTGTACAATTTCAATAACCACATCAAACAATTAAGCTTGTTTTACTCATTGTTTTTAATTTTACTTTTCATAATAACCGCTTCCGGTATAACCACCATATCCATTGTAACCACTTCCATATCCTTGGCGGTAAATATTACCATCATAACCCGAGCCGTACTGGCCGTAACCTCTAACGGGTGCATAACCTTCGTTAAGTCCATAATTTACGTTCTGTCCATAACCTGTGGACACTCCATAAGCCCTGTTCGGTCCATACCCTCCGACTTGTCCATCATATACTGTCTGTCCATAACCTCCGGTCGATCCATATCCTGTGGCCAGTCCATAACCTCCGGTCTGTCCGTAACCTCCGGCCTGTCCATAACCTCCGGTCTGTCCATAACCTCTATTCTGTCCGTAACCTCCGGTCTGTCCATAACCAACGTTCTGTGTATAACCTCGGTTCTGTCCATAACTTCCGTAACGTCCCGTGTTGCCATATCCAGAATCATAACCATATGGATTGTAGTTGATATAACTACCATCACCATAGCCTCTACCGTAGCTACCACCGTAGGCAGCACCGTAAGTAGTACCCCCGTAAGGGTCTCCACGTGTTCGATAACGTTTTGTACCTATATTGGAAGTTCCATAGAGTCCATGGTCTGCATAAATACTTGTGAATCCATAACCTCCAGCATGAGCGATGGTGTAGATTACTGACAATAAAAGTAGCACCTGAAACAAATATTTCAATATTAGAATATTACATACGATTACAGTAATATCAAATTACAACTTGACGATTTTAAGGTACATACAGGCTGCCCCAGAAATAAAAAGACGGAGTAGCAGAAATCGGAAGCTAGACTGTGTAAAAACGTACCCTCAAAATATCAAGTCTTTATTTGTGCGCAGACGGCAGAAGAAATAATAAAGAATTCAATTGGCCTTACGCCGACCCTGGACTAAATATCCACCTGCTTCACTTTCACAATCGGTCCTTTCAGGACCACCATATTACTTGTGTTAAAAAAAAGGAGGAGGAATAGATACTTCGTAATAAATATCAAACCATTAATTACTTTAATTTTACACCTGCTAGAAAAAATAATTACATTCTTGATATTTACTGTAATAAAGGATAGAAAAACTATGATTTATAGAATATTCTAAAATAATAATAATCAGCTGTTTCCGACTACAAACACATTAAAAAGCAACAACCTTCATATTTTAAAAATAAAAACAATCTTTTATTGTGTAGTTTTTTCGCGTTTTATACAAATAAAAGCGTATTTTTCTATGAATGCGTGTTCGTTTCTATTTACAAATGAGCATTCTTACGTGTATTTATAAACATACATTCTGTGCCAGGTCCGTAATGTAATTTTTTTTTGTCTAAAAAACAACATAGAAAATTAAATTTTTAATTTCTTCGTTATTGCGGTATATTTGAGCCTGTTTCTGTTCGGACTTTACATATCTGCTACTCCGTCTTTTTATTTCTGGGACAGCCAGTATATTTAAGAAATAATAATAGAAATTAAATGAGTCGCAGAAAAGTCCAAAGTCAATTTCGGTCACAATTGGAATATTTCGTCACATTATATATTTATGTCTACCTCTTGCTTCATTTTCATGTTGACAAATCACAAACACGCCTACCATAACATCTGTGCGAAAAGGGAAAAACTATCTTTCTTTTTTACATGAAACGTCGATGACATGTCAAATCTAACCAGAGCGGCGTAACTTAAATTAGACCGTTGTACATATAGCTTTTGGTACCTGAAAACCTCACCAGATGGCTCTTTGTCATAAAATATGTAGACTACTAAATTATCTACCAATACTTTATCTTTTTAATTACTGATGTAGTTGATTTGACTTTAGTTGACGAGTTATGACACATTAACATTTAGAACTGTCATAAGAGCTTTACACAAAATTTCATCTTAAAAATACAATTCAGTTTAGTTTTGGCAAGAAACAGCCCTTTATTGAGATACCCTGAAGACGTCAAACGTAATGTCCGTCGAAACGTCGGTTGTTCAGAATCCAAACGATGGAAATAGCACAAATAGCATATCAACTTACAATTTTATTGTAAAAAATTGAAAAATTCAAGGCAATACTAATACAATAAATTTAATAATAAGAAAAATTAAGTCAATTATTCAGTACATAAAAACAAGAGAATCATAAGAATTAATTTACACAATAGAAGAAAAGATAAATGATAAATCATAAGCACAATAATGCTTGAATCCACGATTGTTTACGTTAGCAAAAACCCAAACAAAGGAATGTCTATACATCATTTTAAATACGTTAAATACGTACCTTAAATATGTATCGAGGTATACGTTCATAAAATGTTTTGGAATATATTTCGAAGACAACATCGACTCTGGCAAATATAAAAACGTTTGTTTACATGTGAGATGGGCGGCCATAAGAAGAAGGAATTCGCAGTGGTGACAACATGATGTTGAAACAAGCGTACCAATAGAAATAAATAGCATATAGCATAGATGGCGCTCTAAAAGCGCGATTTTCAATTGAAGACCTAAGTGGATGAAGGTGGCAAGTCGCAAAAATGAGATTCAGAGAAAAACGGCATTCAAAAGTGACAAAGTAATTTGCGTTTAATTATTTAGTTATTGAATTTTTAAGATCAATATACATATGATCAGTTAAATTAAGGATGTTAATAAGACTGCATACCTCATTAAAAAATCAAGAAAATATTTTCAGGAGAATTATAAAAAAAACATTATTTGTACTTAACACCTTTATTCATTATAAACATATACTTTTTAAAGATCTTTAATAATGGATAAAGGTCATAAGTAGTAAAACAATAGTGTTAGTTTCTTGTGTTTCTATAAAATGTTAAAGAAAACTCACCATTTATTGAAAAATACGAAAACTTTATTCATAACATAGTTGAATTTGAAACAAATTAATATGAATGCATCCATTAAATTATTATAACTACAGCTAGTACAAAATTTCATAATTTTTTTATTTCTTTGCCCTTTTTCCTGTTTTCTTTTTCTTTCTAGACTCTATATTCTCTCCATTTGGTCTCTCCTTTGATATAACACTCTCATAAAAATACCTGTATTGCTCGAGAACAAAAGGGATCTGCTCTCGTAAATTCTCAATCTTCTCGTCCGAAAGTTGACCCAGCTTTCCAGCTCGAGGGAGACGAATTGAGGGGTCTACTGCATTGTGTCGTTTCAATAGACACACTTCTTTAAATCGTGATGATTCTTCATAGGTATCTTTATAAGAATAGTAACCAAATTTTTCAACCTTAATCCATTTTACCGAGTTCCTAAAGTTGACTTTTTCGTTATTAGTGTTTGTTGTTCTATTAACCAGTTGGAGCTGGTTTGGCAAGTCATTAAGAACACGGAAATGCTGCTCCATATCAGTAACATGGTTTTATTTACTAGCGCAAGAGTCCGACCAAATTAGCATATGATTTCTTTCCTTCAAACTATCATCAAATTCCAGTAATGTTAACAATGAACTTGCTACTTCTGTGCTTCCACGGCTTGCAATGTCTTCTGTCCAGGTGAAAAAGTTGGCTCGAATTTGATTGCTGGTGATCGTGTGTATACCAAGGTTATAAAACCCCATTTGTCGTAAGTAGAAAGGTTTAGACGTAGTTAATCTTGGGAGTGGCATGGTTTGTTGTAAATCAACAGTCAAGTAGACCAACATTGTGTCACTTTCAGCGCTGTTTCTATCGTTCCGTTGGAGTTCAAAGGCTTTGTGATACCTCTGTTTGTGTACCGCATTTCCTTCCCCTGCATCGCAAATGCTGCAAGTATCACTTCGCGGGTGCCCGAATGATAAATTAAATTTAGTTTCAAAAATTCGTCTATATTTGCACAGTGTAATTTTAAACTCTGCTGACTTATTTCCCTGATCACATGTCTCAATATACAAAGAATGCATTTTTTGAACTGATAGTAGAGATGACACAGTTAAATGTGGTCCTTAACAAACTGACATACCTCGTTGCTGATTTTATGGGGTCTATTTTGATGATGTCCTCTCATATCTGGGGGAGGAGCTGCAGCACCAGTATTCAAACGTCTTTGAAGGTGTTCAACTTTCTTCCTACCAATCTGGTATAATGAACAGAAGACCTTGTTACAGACCCTACCTGACTTACGATCGTATGTGACACAATACTTGTATGTTGCACTCCTATGTTTCGTCGCATCCTTTTTAATTCGATGTACATCTTAAGGACTATAGATTTGAATTCATTTGAATAGTAAAGAATTTTTTGCGTTGACGTCTAGATTATAAAAACTTGAGAGTATTTCTTGTCTCTGATCATTGTAGAATTGCTCATTGCATTTATATCGGCAGTTTACATTACAAAGGGTTCCAACATTTGGATGTTTCCCTGGCGTGAATTTTCCTTTCTGAGATACATAACTAAGGCCTTTTTCTCTAGCTATGGCCGCAGCACGTCACTTCCACATATCTGTATTTCTACTCCTCTTTCCTAGATACATATTCCTTTTTAGGAAAAATTTTCTTCTTCTTAGGATCTTTGCATAGACTCAGTAACTTTTCATCCGATTCGATTTCTATATTTTCATTATTCTCCAAACTTAGTAATGATGGTGAAGGCTAGTCCAGTAAATTGTTCTCTTAATATGGGTACTTGGTTGCTGAATAATTATCATGGCATCATGGGGTCATTTTCTCGAGAAACTGTAACATATTAATAAGCATGATGATAAAGAACAAACTGTTTACAAGATCACAATATCAGAACTTGGAAACTATGAACAGTACTACCTACTTACCGATAAAATCGGCAACTTCTACTTCGACTGAAGCGCTCTCAAGTTGACTTTGGTAGGAACATTTTTGAGGTTATGATATGTTTTCGGTGAATGTCCGTTGTTTAAGTGCACAAAATTATTGTCAGTAGTAACTCTTGATAGCTTTAAAGCTATTTCACACATTTTTCTACCTTTTGAATTCATTTTCTCCACAAAAAACACTCAAAACAACAGCAGCAAAAGACAGGCCAACACTTATCACAAAACAAAAATGTAATGGATGATGAAGGCGCTATGAGCGTTTGGCACTGTCATGAATCCGAACGATGCAAATGGATGTAGGTGCTAAGTGCACTTAACGCCTTCATTCGCTGCAGATGGAGATGCCAGCTTGGCACATAACACCTACATCCATTACTAGAATCGTAGAATCTGCTTTTATGGTCATGAATGGTAAATGCTGTAGAATATATGAATTTAACAACTTCATCCACGCAAATATCTCAATTTTCAGCAAAATGTTGCTTAACACCTTTATCCACTTAGGTCTTCAATTGTCAATGGGCTTGTAAAGTAATGAATAAGGACTCTCCGTGAAGTTTTCGTGCGCTCTCACAAAAAATTTGGTTGTTTTCTTATTATTTGTATATAATAAAATTTTATTTTAAAGCTGGTGTGAGAATGTCTAGGTAATGTGAGTGTTGGAACGTACTAAATAGTATTCTTAGTTGTTTGTACAGATTCATGTTGGATATTATTGATTATGCAAAACGTTAACGTTGTCCCTGATGTCAGACTATTTAGGCATTGTGAGGGTTAGGCATATCAGTGATACTGATATATTTCAGTAAAAAGACAATTACAAATTTAAAAATATTCTAAGGGCAGGTTTTTCCAACTCCGTTTAAAACGCCGGTTAGGGTAATCATTGATTAAAACGCCGGCTAGTACAAATTCCTCCAGAATATAACATTTTTTTAGTTGAAATCGTGTAAACCAATTTGGAAACAAGATTTTTTGTTTATAAAGGACATAAAGTTAGTTAGAATGTACTGTTTTTAATAAACCTCTGATATATGATCTTTCAGTAAAAGTATCGTGCTTTATTCATCTTACAGGAATTTGGTGCAAGTTAATTCGTCTGAGATATGGCAATGGACCGTGCAATATTATACAATTAGAAGGTGATTGATAATCCAGCTTAGATGCAGAATTTTCCTTTTTAACAAACTATTCCTATTTGCATAATTTTGTTATATATTTTACATATTTTGGCAACTGTTAATTTCATAGAAATATATGTGTGTGTGTATGTTGTATTAGGTTTTTCATTTTTCACAACATTTTTAAATAGCAGTAAGCAATAAATAAATTTGTTTCAATATCACTCAAGTTTGTTGCATATTGTTATCTATTTCATAATGGAAATAATAAATATGTGCTATATAGGTATGTAGATAGAAATTCTCATATGCAGTATTCAAAAAATAAATGCTACAGTTTATTTACTAAAATGAAATTTCTAATTATATAAAATATAATCTTCAAAAAAAAAAATAATAAGGGCAAAAAGGACAAAGAACACTTCAAATGTAGAAAATGACGCCAATATTATTAGAGCAAAATGTACTAATTTAGATCAAAAGAACTAGCAAATATGTTGCCAACTTTGTACAATAAATCCTTATACACTGTTTAGATAACCGGCGTATTTCTTTGCATTGAAAAGCGCCGGTTAGAGATAATCAACGATTAGGCTTAATCAATGATTAGTTAACCGAGCATTTTAATCGGTGTTGGAAAAACCGGCCCTAAGTGTATGAAAACATATCAATTAATTTCATGAATCGTATAAAATAAAGAATATTTTATTGTACCTATACAGACTAAACTAAAATTATATTTATACATAAGATATTTAATTGCAGTATTAGAGTAAATTGGAATACAAATTTGAACAACTATTTTATTCTAACCAATATATTTCTATACACACTCATCCACACACACATACACTTGAATTTTCATCATACTATTCCATCTTCTCACCGATTTTTTAATTCATTGCGTGTTACGTTAGATTCTCCTTTTAAATGTTTTCAAATTCTCTAGCAATTTTTATATTTCATGTCTTGTCTTTTCCGACATTGAAATAAAATGATAACGCTAATAATAATAATAATAATAATATATCTTTATTACCCAACAGATATACATCTAATTATAAAAAACAGCAAAAATAATTTCCATAACTCATGAACTAAGTAAAACAACGAGAAAAAAGCAATATAACCCTGTCTCAGAATAAGAAGGAGTGATTCAAATATCCCGCCAAAACACGGAATACACAGCTTAAAATGTAGTAGACAATTTGATATGACATCATGACAATTGATGTTAGAAGAACTGTATTATTTTTAACTAAGGATTTAGCTGTTTTGTGCTTCTTTTACTACTTTGGTTAAAATGGATGGATGTGTCGCTTTCCATTCTACCAAATCGAGGCGGCAATAAGAGTGCAAGGCAATTGGAAACAAGAATAGTAAAGTTATAAACACAAGTTTGACATATCCGAAATATAACATGTTTATGAACACGTGGTAATATAATTAATATTTAATTAACACTTACTTGAAATTAATGAGTTTCAAGAATCTGTGTAGAACTGCTCAGTTCATTTTTGGTATGGACTCATCTATTGTTTTTTTGCAATGATATTAAGTGTAAGACGGTCGATTTTAAAAAAAGAAACTGTGCACTGCCGTACAGTGGTTTTGAGAGATTCATTAAATTCAAAGTTTCAAATACCTGATCACTTGTTCCTTAGGTCTTAAGCCGCCTGATCACTCATGTTCAGGTTGTACATAAAAGTACGGATTTTATTTAATAACACATTAAAGTACCTATAATAAACCAAAGTAAAAATATAAGAGACTAGGTTATAAACATAAAATGACGTTTCGGCGAACATATTTTCCCATGTTAAACTTGCCTACCCAAGAACCAATGAAATACCTTAAAAATATACACCATTTTGACGCGATATTTGAATCACTCCTTCTTATTCTGAGACAAGGTATAGTTACAAAACAAATCATTTACTTATTAGTAACAAAATGGTATAAAAATTGATACCGAATTCATCCCCGCCTTTAATATGAAAGTAAGTAAATGAACCCCTTATTATACCTAAACATAAATAAGAAAATAGAGTGACCAAGTAATATGAACGAAACAAACAAATATATATAAATCAGAAAGTACCAAAAATAAAACAAAAGAAACTTTAACTTATCTAATGTTCAAAGTGTCCACCATTATTTTCAATACACATGTTTACTAGTCGATTAGTAGAGAGCACAGTTACTTCAATTTCGGAGGCAGCAACTGTTGTAATCGGCTTTTTGGGATAAACTATGTCTTTTATTCTACCCCATAAATAAAAATCAAGAATATCTCGCAAAGCGAATAAAAACTCAATAATGTCTTCTTTAGGGATAATTTAGGGATATTGCCGGGAAGCATAAACTGCATTTTCAAAGCATTGAAAATACATTCTTATCATGCCATAAACTTCAATGTTGAAATATCACATTTTACAAACTTAATAATTATGTGCAGGTGCCCAAAAGAGCTTAATTTGCTAAATACGTACAAAAAGTTTAACTACAAGTGACTATATTTTTACATTTCGATTTTCATGGCCCACCTTGGAAATCTCATAATAATGTAATTCAGTATCACGGTGCATGCGATATTGTATGATGGAAATTTCAAAAAAAAGCAAACTATACACTGTTGAGTATTATTATTATATTATTTCAATGTTGTAAAAGCCAAGAAATGATATTTAAAAAATAATAGCTAGAGAATTTGAAAACATTTATGGAAGAGTATGATAGAAATTTAAATGAAAGCAAACTATACAATGTCTAGTTACCCTCCTAAAATTAATATAAAATTGTTACTCCCAATAAATAAATAAAAATTTTATTTTTCTGGATTGTCTTCGTATGACTATAACTTCATCAAGAAAAAAGGTAGCACCTTCCGGTTTTCATCATGCTGTTCAGTTTTTTATGTGCTTCAATATTACGATATTTGAAGTACATATATTGTTCCTATTAACATTTTATAGAAAAAACAAGTAATATATATAAATTGAGAACAGCGTCCCCTGTAATTTTTCTTGACAACTACGTAATATCGTATTACATACCTTTGAATTCTTTGTAGAATTATCTATCTAATGAGCCCAGAAACATTAAAATCCGCTGAGGCAAACCAAAATTATATCTACTTTTGTACGCAGACATATCCCCCTCCACCCTCCCCTCTGTATGAGAGTTTCATCAAAAAGTATTATAAAAACGTCTGAAAATGTTGCTAATAAAAATTTTAATCTATCTTAATCTAGAATTTAATGAAAAATTATCGAATTTTTAATTAATCCTGAGAATTGCGCCCCCTTGCGATCATTTTGGAAACTTAAAAATATTTTTGCTGAAATTCCCATGTTCCATTTTACTATCAAGATTTTTTCCGCCAGGTTGTATGATAAACGATTGCCGAGATATGTCCGGTGGTCGAGCTTAAACAGACACCCGGTATATAGAAGACAGATTATTCAATTGTAGTGTTTGTTATAAACCATAAATCATATCGTATAAGAGATAATAATCTTGAAAAGAGAATATAATAAGCAAAAAAAAGGAAATTATGTATATACACTGTGCAACCAACAACTAACATGCTGAATAAGTCATGTGTCATAAGGCTATACTCAATATACACAAATTAAATTTAAAATTTCTATTCACAGCAATATGTAGTAATAGACTTGGTAAAGCGCAGTAGTTACTCTGGTTTTAACTGTCATAATACAGTACATTATCACAAGAATACGCGTACGGTCTGTCGTTTTTTTTATTATAGCTATTATTAGTAAATAACAGTCTAAATATTGCTTTAAAAATATGATATCATTCAACTTAATATCAAATTAATGGACTACTGCGAATAAAAACTTTATTGTAAACATGATAGACACATACTATATCAATATTCTTCAGCAATGAATAGAATTTTATAGCTATTATTATTATTACATCTATTGTTTGTACAACAATAAACATTCAACCGCTTAAAAGCACTCAACACAAATAAGGTTTGTTCTAAATAGGCACACACTAAGATATCCATCATAGAATTGTTATACGTCTTGAATTTTTTATTACCTCATTTTAATATTAAGTAGATTAAAAAATAAATGTGTACGCACTTTACAAACGCAAAAGAAAGATATCTCATGAGTGTTTTCATAATTTGCGTCTCAATAAATGCAGGCTATTAAATATACATAATATATGTTTCTGTGTACGTAGCGCTATGAGACAATGATATAATTGACAAGTAAAAGTTTCAGTTTTACTTACATATAGGTATATCTGTTTTAACTGTAATGTACTGTGCCATTAATTGGAGTCGGCATAAACGCATGTACGTAATTGTGTCCTCATTTGATTTTCACAATTATTTTAAGTGTTTTTAACTGTAATACTGCAATTGCTGTCATTAGAGTACAGATGATTTGAATATACGAGGTGTATTTCATAATTTCATCAAATCGAAAAGGACACCTTCGACTGCCCTTGGTTTGTTCAAACAACTTTTTTACAATTAAGAGGCCTTTATGTCTTTGAAAAGTTTAACATTGTTATTCCAACTTATTTTCAATGAACAGGTCTTTATGTCTTTGAAGGGTTTAACATTGTGATTTCGTTATATCATCAAGTTTTTTGAAGTGAAAACTTCTATGGGCGCGTTGATGCATTGATTGTTGGGCACTGAACGAGACTGAGCCGTCACGCTCGGCTTGTAACGCTCGTTCGGGTAAAGTCGGCTCGAGTCGATTCGACTAAGGGAGCGAGAGACTAGAGGTATTTAATTTCAATTAAGTTGAAATTTAGAATAAATATTTTTATTTTCTGAAAAATTCTTGTCCGCGTGCAGATGCGATCCCGAGCCGCCCGGGTGTAAGGTCGGCACGTTATCATTAGACCAGCGCGGGTACTCGTATGAGAATTATCATATCGTCTATATGTATATATACATGCGTACGTATGAATTTTTGAAGTGAAAACTTGATCAGACCGAGCGAAATGTACTAGAATAATGTATACACAATAATAATAAATATATATTTTTTAAATGTAATATAGAACGAAAATAGAAAATGGAAAATGTAAATGTAAATGAATATAGAACGAAAAAAAAGTTGTATTTCGTATTATTAACCTCGCCATGATGAAGTTTTCACTTCTGCCGTGTGGTCTTAAGCACACCCATTTTTTTTTAATGCTCGAGGCCAGAAATATGTTTGAGATAGGTCGGGTTTCGCACCCATTACTTACTAGTAAGTAAGGGAGCTTTGCGCCATAGCTAAACCACCACAGCACAAGATTATTTCATTATTTGTATATATAAATGCATATTTCTATTATTGCTAAATTTAATAGGAACCTAAAACTTGTTTTTGCATTTCAGTTTAGATATACATATTTGACAATATTAACATGTATTTTTTAATACAGGTAACACGATCATCTGTAAGTAATGCAGTTATATTACAAATAATAGAACATCAGCCAATTATGAGTATAGTATAGAGCCCATTTGGTGATACATTAGCTTGAGTTGCAGCACATGACTCAACTATTCTTCTGTGGGATATTGAATTAAATAGAACAAGGTCCTTGAACAGAACTGGATTTTCCGGAAATTGTTTATTGATGTGGTCACCAGGAGGAAACAAATTATTTAGTTCAACAACGACACTTGTGTTTAGGTTTTTTCTTCATTGTGAATGTCTTGGGAATTGTAAATAAAATATTTTTGTAAATAAAATATTATTTTGATGGAATGTTCTAACGGACCGAGTACAAACTGCTTGTTGGTCTGCTTGTGGATCAATTTTATTATTTGCAACAACCCAAGAACCAATCATTTATGCGTTATCATTTATCATTTATTAATTTTTGCCAAGGATTCTAACAGTACACCAAATATTGCAACATCTTTGTATCACATTATTAGTACCACTAGATTTGCCTGGATGTACTGATTTATTTGCAAACTAGGGTTGACCCTCTTCAGCAGTGTTTCCCAAACATTTATTGCCACGGTGATTGTGGTCTATACAAAGAATTTACTAATTGTCTTTGCAATTCTCAATTTACATTTTATACGTTCGAACATTATCGGTACTTTTTAGTCAACTTGCATATTAGTGAGAAAAACGCACAAACTTTTAGCATTCATTTGAACTTACATGTAAATTATCAAAATTAATAGTTTTAGACATAGACATAAACGCAATAATATTAATTAATTGCAATATGCTAATATATTAACTACATAATACGAATTAAATTACAGTGTTTTCGTTATCCAAAATAAAAAAAATGCTGTTACTCGATACATATCGAATCATCTTACAGGCTACAAGCATCTGTGCGATATATATTTTTATAAATGTGTAAGTAA
Organism: Amphimallon solstitiale; assembly: GCA_963170755.1. Classification (NCBI taxonomy): domain Eukaryota; kingdom Metazoa; phylum Arthropoda; class Insecta; order Coleoptera; family Scarabaeidae; genus Amphimallon; species Amphimallon solstitiale. The sequence continues at coordinate 26,841,588 of OY720683.1, forward strand.
ATTAAGGGTAACTTTGAGGTCAAAAGACTTACGTTTGTCGATTTGACAGGGTTTCGTTCAACGCATTAAAAACGAAGGGCGAGCTTGGATGGAGACCTCGAAAATTCGGAGACAGAGTTAGCAGTGGGTCGAGAAGGGAAGAAAGCGTCCGACAAAAGTTAGAATGTCACAGTCTCAAAGAAAGACAACGGTAAATAGTTTTTTTAAATATTAGGGGCGTGATCCATAAAGAGTTTGTGCCACAAGGTAGGGCTGTTAACAGTGCCTTCTACTTTGATAGCCAACATTCTTTGTGTGCCAGAGTTGCTCTGGTGATACCAGAACTGGTCAAGAATAGGCGGATTTCAGATCGTTTTCACTGCGTTCGTTGGGCAGCAATTATTAGTGAACAAATACGTTATCCCCCCTAGCCCCATAGCCTGGATGTAGCTCCTGCAGATTTTTTCATGTTTCTCAATATGAAAACTTCAATGAAAGGCCACCGTTTTGATATGATTGAAGATATTCAAGGGCGCACAACGGAGGTTTTGAAACGGTTTACTTCAGGTGATTTTCGACGATGCTTCCAGCAACGGAAAAAGCACTTGAACAATTATATCACACTCGTGGCAGACTATTATGAAGGAATAAATGCTTAAAGCCATGTAGAGTTATTTAATAAAGACGACAGAGAAAAATTCTCGTTATTTAATTGCCACACCTCGTATATATTTTCCTTAGCTCAGCTTTCTATTAAACATTTTTTATCCGCTAAAAATACAAATAAAAGTACTTGCAAATTCCAAATGTCAATTTTGACATTTCACGCAAAAAATTTTAATTGCTAGTTGATTTCATGATTATCATATTATTTTCACAGTATGACGGATTTAGTTAAACAAAACAAGTTTCGATTGTTCGAATATCTTCTCTCTTTTTTTAAATAATATAGAGTATGTATATCGCATTTAGATATTTATTTCATATACTAAGCGGATAAATGATTTTATTTTGTATGGGTTTTTATCCATCTCTCTTGCTTTCAAGTTATATGAAATGGCTTGATTAACATTTGTATATTATAGGGCATAAATTAAAGGAAGAACTCGTTGGAATAATATCAAGATACGTGATCATAGACTAAAGGCAAAAACTATTTTTGATTTTTATAGAAATACCGAAGGAAAATAAGGAAATTAATGATTTTGCCATAAATCTACTTTAAATTAAATTGATATTTTAAATGAGAAAATATATCTACATTTTATTGATTTGCTAATAGTATAGATAAAGTATATGAAATAAAAATAGTTTACTTATTTTTTAGAAAAGAAGTAGATAACTATTTTGTAAAGAGTTTGCTCTTACAGCTGCATCAGTGTCTTTGCTAGCCTAAATTCAAGACTACATGCGTGTCTATTACCAAGAGCGGCTCGTCGGAGGAGACAAGGGAGGCAGTGCCTCAAAACGTCGTGGAAAATTGACAAAAGGTGTGCGATTATTGCACGACAATGCTCCCGTCCATACTGCCGTCATTTCACAAGCTGCCATCCGCGAATGCGGCTTTCAAGAATTGGAACATCCACCGTATAGTCCGGATATGGCTCCTTGTGATTTTTATTGTTTTCTAATTTAAAAAAAGACCTTAGGGGATGTAGTTTTAAGGACCACAATGAGTTGCGAGCAGTTGTTATAGAACATTTTGACGGAAAAGCTTCAGGTTATTTTTACGAGGGTATCGAATAATTAATTAATCGTTGTAATAAATGTATAGAAGTTAGGGGAGATTATATTGAAAAATAAAAATTCTTATATTGTTCCAAGTTTCTTTTCTGTATACCAGGCCGAGAATTTATGGCGCCTACCTCGTATATAAGAGATAATGGCGTATTTAAAAATAATCAGATATCCGTTCGCGAATCAGAGGTTTAAAGTCTTTATAGCTTTAGATTTAGAATTTTGTTTCTTATTAATAGGAACTTTTAAATTAATATTTGAGATATTGTATTTTCAATTATTCAGAATAGAACAACTGACATAAATTTTGCTAAAACACAGTTAAAACATATTATCCTTAAATTGCAAAAATTTAGAAACGACACGAATTTTGAAAGAATTTTTGGTGAACAGATCGAAACGAGCGAGTCAGTTTCCAAAAAAAGAAAACTTAACAAGGAACTTTCTGTTATTCGACAACATTATCGACAATTATTTATTAAAATTCTGTAACTATTATCTGGCATATAAAGATTAAATTTGCAAATTTAAGTGTTTTGAGCTTTTGCAATTTTATTAACAGCGATAATTTCAATACATATTATAAAAAATTCCTAACATATTGTCAAAACAATATCGATATTTTGATTAATACACTTTATAACAGTCTTCAAAAAAAAATCTTCATTGATTTTTATTAGTCTGCTGCATAAAAATGACTCCTCAAAGTGAAAAGTCACAAGCCGCCCCTGTTTATTACTTGTCTTTAGGAATCTGTGCTGAATCAACTGCAGTCGTTCTATTAAACAGCCGCTAAAATTTAAAATGCATGTAACATATCATTGTACTATCGATCAGTACCACCCATGAATAACAAAAATATATAATTAAAAATATGCATAAATTAGGGAAACATTCATTAATAATAATTTGTTAGCCAAAATAGTAAGTTAAAAATAGTATTACCAATCCAAGGCAATTCATAATTTATCAATTAAATGCAATTATTAGATCCCATGTACTCATTAATTTTACCGAGAAACAAACTCACACGATACACGATCGACACATATATCGTCATTCAAAAATAACAAATCTCAAGGAAAAATTTCAACACACTTTGATACAATTTCCGGTCCGTCAACGTGTTTCCTTTTCTTACCGCCCATTGAAATCACTCCACCGTAAACAACCAAACAATCTACTTTACAATACACACTTATACTCTCTTTGTTTTTCAAAGTCTACTTACAGCGAACTTCATGGTGCGGTGTCTGCGAATGTATGAAAAATTATTTTTGTCACTGTTCAACTGATACTGTACGTTGATTATATAACGATTGAATCGGGAGCACCTATTCGTTATATATATCGCGGGCTAGAGCCCGTAGCCTTGGCCCTACCATCGAAAAAATAATACTCCGGGAATTTTACGAGAAATTCATTGCAAAACGTCCAATACATGATTATCACAAGCATGAGAGAATAATTTGAGATGCCTTAAAAGAAAATGAAACCGAAAATGAAATGTTAAATATGAATAATCGCTGATTTGTATTCTCGTTGACGGTAGTACAATATTTAGGGTAATTCATATAGCTAAAATTATACACACATTATATTATTTTTACAAAAATACTGGGTATATAGGCTGTTTCAAAATTGCAAGGAAATAACTTTTAAGTACATTACTCTACAACAACAAAAATAGTAGTTTGAACAACGACACTTGCAAGTTTTAGCACGGGTAAAGATTTAAATACAACCCCCTGATGTCAACTGTGACGACTGTCAATCTGGTGTTAATAACTATAAACGTGAACATAACGATCAGAGAAGAGCAGAGATGTATAGCGAATAGCAGTTTTTCAAAACAACCCAAATTCATTTTGCCTCAAACAGACAATCTAATGTAACTGGCTGATCAATTTTATGTTGTTTTCGCTAACGTTACTAATTCCACTAACGTATGCAATAATGATACTACTACACAAATTACTCGCAGTCCCTATAATTTTGATTTCTTTCCAACATGTAATATTGAACTACTATCACTACTTAAATTCACTAAATGACTAAATTTTCATACTTGCTTAAATCTGTTGTGCCACATTATAAGTAGGGAAGACTAGGGCTGGTTGTGACATTTTTTTTTGTAAAGTGTCTCAACTTTTTGCTTATGTTGTTGTTTTAAATGAATTTGGGCTTGCTTGATTCAGTAACTAATCAGGAGTTAAATTTGCTAATAATTTTATGTAACCGCCCATTAAAAATTACATAAATGAATACATTCTGAAAAAGAGGCATTTAACTTTTTACCCCACACCAGGGGCTGGTTGTTACACCACAAGGAGTAAATTGTTACAACAAAAAAAAAAAAACGTAATCTCAGATTTTTTATTAAGAATAATCATCGTTTCTCTTCTTATTTTGAACAAAAATTAAATATTATTATTTATAACGAATCACAAAAAAAGTTTTACCTGGTCAAAGTAATAACATGGTACTTTCTAACTTTAAATAAAATTATAATTTTACTTAAATAAAAACTTAAGCATACATTTTTTTTGGTCCTCTGCCCTGTTAAAACAAAATAAAAATTATGTTCTTGTTTAAATAAAAACTTAGGCATACAATTTGCATTTGTCTGTCTGCCTTATCAAAACAACATAAAGAAATTTTAAAAGAATAAACTATAAAAATAGGTAAAAATTCTATAAATTAGATAAACTTATAGTTTTCTTTTAAACAAAAATACGCGAAATTTTTAGCCTGAACGAAAGTTATAAAACGTTAGGTATTAGACAAAAAACTTATTTAGAATCAACAAAACATAAAACTTTGGCTATCAAGTATATATAATTATCTTTATCGCCAACCGTCAGTAAAGTGATGCGTTACCATAGCGTTTTACGGAGGTAAAGAAACACTTTATCGTACTGTACAATAAAATACTTTACCTGCCGCTAATATCTGTCAGCGTAGCCATGACTGATGACTTTAAAAATAAATCGTTTGTCACTGTCATAAACTGTCATAAGTTATTATATCTTTATTTCTTAAATTAACAATTTTCACGGTTGGCGATAAAATTTTGTATGCACCACGTCAGTAAAGTACCTTTACCGAACTCGTCTGTTACTCGCCGCGCTCGCTTCACTCGCTTGGCTCGTAAATCAGACTCGTTCGATAAAGTATCACTTTACTGACTTGTTACATAAATAACTATTAATGAACTATCAAATCTTAAAAAGAGAACAGTTAAAATCAGTTTATGATATTAGTTGGATTCAATGCCAAGGGTAAAGCTTTATTCACTATAGATGGAATATCGTGGATAGTCATTGTTTTATCCGGATGGCTTCTAAGCCAAGCATCTTGTTGGCTGGCATAGTAATTTTTTAATGGTCCATAGACTCCGACATCCAAGGGCTGAAGCTTATGAGAGCAATGTGGCGGAAAGCACAGCAACAGCACATTGTGTTGTTTAGCCATTTCAACGACTTCGATATCCAAGAACGAAGAATGATTATCCAGTAATAAAAGCACAGGATCGGATGGAGATGGTTTCACACTGTCTATGAAATGTTTCATGAATATTCTGAATTAAACCCCAATCATCCAGCCACTCGAGTTTCCAGCGCCAATACAATCTGCAGGTCCATCGCAAACAAAATAGTCCCTGTATTTAATTCGTGGGAAGATGAACATACATGTCACCGAGTTTCCCCGCTGCATTCGCTGCTATACAAAGAGTCACAAGAATGCCCCTCTCTGCTGATGTTATGGAACCAACTTGTTTTGAACCTTTTGGAGCCAATATTTTTCTAGGTTTCTGCACTGTTGTAATACCTGTTTCATCTACATGCCATATGCGTAAAGAAGAAAATTTATATCTATCTAACACGTTCGCCAATTTAAAAAAAAATTATTAACATTAGTTTTATTAAATGACGTGGCTCTGCTCAGGCTAGTAGCCTTTGGCGTTTTTATAGACAAAGACTGGTTGCGTTTTAAAAACGCCGTCAATCAATCAACTCCTGCTTATTTATTATTATGCCACGATTGCGGCATAACAACATTGTACTTAAGTGCACAAGCGAATGCTAATTGCCGGACATCTTTTGGCGCCAATCCATAGTAAATTTGGCTACATTTTGTTAAATAATTCACCAAAACGGTCTATTGATTATTGCTAAAAACTTGTCTATTCTTCTGGTAACCGACTGTAACAGATTCCATAGGTATGCCCTTCTCCTTAGCTTCGGTTCGTTTTTTTAAGTATCTTGTTAGCGACATATGACATACTCCAAAACCTTTGACGATGCCACGAACTTTTTTCGTTTTAACCTCATCCAAAATAGCTGCTGCTTTGTCGTAGATGTCTTGAGATATTTGTCCACTCTCACTTTTTTTTATACTTCCTCATCAACAAATTTATATAATTCAAATAATACCAATCAGCAAGAAACACGACGGAGCAGGTTATGACAAATTAATTTGTGATTTGTTACCTGCCCCGAGAAAATGCCACTTTTAGTCCCAACACCAAATCTAACCTCTCAAGATAAATAGCAATTCACAAATATTTGTAAAGCTTATAAAAAAAAGTATATTCATTATAAACAGAAGGAATTAGAGTGTATATACCACAACACACACATCTCTGCTTATGTAGATAACAAGTTCCAACAATATTACTAAAAAATGAACATTTTACTAACCTGCGTTTTTGGCGGCTACTTGCACGGGCTCCTCTCACAAGAACGCCAGCGCCACTGGCTCGTACGGTATGTCGGCCGATAATGGCGTGATCATTTATCCCTTTCTAACGTCATTATAGCGTTTCCCGTTTAGGTACCGTGATCGCTGTAACTACCTACCCCTGCCACAACCAGCCCTGTCTCCCCTACATCCCTGGATTCCGGTATTTTTCCCAATTATTTGAAACAAACAGTAATTAACACCGGTGTATAAAAAAGCGATATTAGTGATTTAAGTTAAGTTAAATAATGCGGTTTCAATGCTTTTATTTTTGAGAAAATCATGTTGATCCTCATTAATCAGGCTAACTACAGCCTGTTAGTGTACTAACAGGTTTGCCTTTTCGAAAGGGTGGTTTAGGCTAGACTAAACAATGTTTGTATGAAACTTAAACTGATTAATGAGGATCAACATGTTTTTCTCAAAAATAAAAGCATTGAAACCGCATTATTTAACTATACGTCAGCAATATTCGCTATTCCCTAGAAAAAAAAGCAGTACCCTGTGGTATTTTGCTGAATATGTCAACAGTATAGATCATTCCTTATTACTACGCAAATTAGATCTTTATGACGTAAAAGGTAAAAGCCATGAGTGGTTTTACCAAATACCAGATACCAGAACTTACAAGTAAGTTCTGAAATAACGTTTTCTACAACAAGGTGTGCCCCAAGAGTATCTTGGGTCCCCTGCTTTTTATTATATATTTCAATACACTTTTACTGTGTCGAGAATTTGAAAAAAAAGAACAATGAGTGAAAATTACATTCTTTAATTTTCACTAATTTCAAAAGTAACAGAACAATCTTCATTCAATAAAGTATTTACATTTTAAGTTTCAAAAAAATTCGTTCAATAATAATGGAGATATATGACCCGAAAGTCTTAGCTGGGACAGCCTATATATTCTTCATGTAAGAGAATAGCATCTTATGCTATGCATTTATACACTCATGTTCCCTGGATCGCATATTACAAGTTTCTGTTATTCCCTTATGAAATATGGCATCCTTGTTTGGGGAGGCAGTATATAGTGAGTTATATATAACAATAATTATTTCTAGTTCAGATGAGGGTATTGCGCACGATACTTTTCTTAGAATATACAAAATCCTGTAGAGGGAAACATACGCAGAATAATACCTTGACAGTGGCAGCAATTTATATAATTGAATGTTTAATATTTTTTACTTAAGACTAGACGTCTCTTTAGTCATCACTTACCTAGTCATTCGTAACCTACAAGAAATAAGATTGCTATCCTAAGCACCGTTTAATATTAACAGAAAATAATCTTATTTATTCCTGTGTAAAATATTTTAAACGCTCTACCGCATATGCAAAATCTATCTCCAACTTAAATATTTTTAAAAATGCTACTTTTAAAACTACTATGTAATCTGGAGCCATATAATATTACAGAATACTTGAAGAACGCATCTGAACTGTAATTTGGAATATTTATAATAATTCGTACTATTTTTCATGACGTTTGCTAAATTAGTAGCAAATAATAAACAATAATAAACTTTACTTACTAATAGTTTCTTATTACAAATAAGTAATTTTTATTAAAATTTTAAAACTCATGAAATGAAAAGTTTGGAAGTTCTTGGATTAGCAATATTTTAAAAAATATTGCAGTCGTTATGAAGTCGTGTTTCATATGACCTATAGACATTTGCCATTAGTTCTCGATTAATAGAAGAAAATACTTCTCGAATTCTTTCATGCATATTCTCTCTTGTGATTGCAATAAATCTATATACTCGCTCCTTAACATAACCCCAAAGGAAATAATCCATTGGAGTTAAATCTGGCGATTTAGATAGCCACGATAATGGAGCACCACAGTCAATCCAATTTTCCCTGAATGTATTATTTAAAAAGTTTCGAACGCTTCTTGCGTAATGTCCTGTAGCCCCATCGTATTGAAAGTACATTACGCGGCGCGTATACAAATCTATATTTTCTAATAAGACAGGCAGATAGTTCTCAAGAAATTGTAGATACCTCACTTCTGTTAGTGTACCATCAAAAAAAAAGTCCGATAAATTCATGGTTAAGGATGCCGCCCCATACATTTAACGACCATTTATCTTGATGATCAACGTTTCTCAACCAGTGCGGATTCTCAGTGGCGTAGTAATGCATATTATGTCTATTTATTAGACCATTACTTTTAAAATTAGCTTCATCACAAAACAAAATCTGAGTTACAACATTGTGGTTTTGATTTATTTTGTGCAACATCGAGTTACAGAAGTCAACCCTATTAATAAAATCATTCCCCTGAAGATCTTGATGTAAGCTTATATGATACGGCTGGTATTTAAACTTCTTTAAGGTTCTTTTAATAAAGTTTATGTTTACGTCCAGGACTCTAGAAAGTTCACGTACGCTTGTATGTAGGTTTTCTTGAACTCAAAACAAAACATCCATTTGCGCATCTGCATTTTCTATGGCACTATTCTTTTCTCATACAGAATACTGCCAGTTTCTTCAAATCTTGTTGCAGTCTTGAAGTCGCATATTTGGATATTTTTTCCTGTATATTCGTTGTGCCAGCAAACAATTTCGAGCACTTTCCCCCAAAACATAGACAATATTTATTAATTCAAATTTTAAATATTTCATTTTGCACCAATGTACATTTATGTACTTATAATGACGATGTCTTTTTAAACTGAAGCTATAAATCTAAGTTTGACGTTTAAACAATTTTTGACACACAGCGACTGCGATATTTTTTATACTATTGCTAATTCATTAAATTTCCAAACTTTTCATGATCTGTAAAGTTTTAATAAAAATACTTATTTTAAAAAGAAAATATTAGAAGTAACGTTTTCCATTAATTTTAGTTATATTAGCAGTGCAAGTCATGGCAACTCATATTTTTAAGTCGTAATCGGGTTTATTCAGATATAACACCCTATAACTTTTGCAATATCGCCCACAGGCGTAAGAAAGTAGATACTTTTAAATAGTAAATTTTAAGTATTTTTCAATGGCATATTAATATACAGGGTGTTCCATTTAATTTTTTTTATAATTTTTAACTTTTGCGAATGGCATGTAATTCTAAAGAACATGCGTAAATATGTCAAAATAAAAATTACATTCACGTACTGAAAATGTATCTCTACTAATTGAGATCATAAAAAGTATTTCATCATTAGTCGTTATTTAATAGCAATTTTTCAAATGTTGCACAATTTTAAACGAAAAATCGCCATATCTCAGAAACAGTTGAAAATTGGCAAATACAAGTTCATGTCAGTTTAATCAATCCTTTACGGGCTATCATAAAATGTAAAAAAAATCATAGCATTCCATTTAAAAAAACATAAGTTTGTGTTGGTTCGTCGTTGTCGAACACTCTGTATAAATAAAAATATTTTTAAATTGTAGAGTTATGATTATCTACAGTTTTTGTATTAAAAATTATTCGCTATCTACATTATTAGATACCAATAATGGACTTTACCGCTACGCTGGGACACCCGGTATATACAGAATAAAAGTATATAGTGAAAGAGAAAAAAATCGAAATATATAGGAGAAATGCTGTTTGTTTTCGACGGCGTTAATCATCCATAAAAAAAAACAGGCGGAAAACGCCTTCTTTTCAACATAATTCAGCATATTTAAGTTAGGAGAAGTCTTCAGTTGGTTTATATGTAACTCTTGGTTCTAGTAAATTCAAATAGAATACCTACTGAATGTTAGCTTGTATATCCACTGCATACCTAAGATATTTAAACAATAATATAACAAAATTAACTCAGTAATTATATTATTTTATTTTACGGGACTCTACAAAATATCATTGTAAGTAATTTCTCTGCATGTATTGATCGTCTATAGAATTATCTAGTGATGTTGAATTTAGTTACTTTTCAGTACTTGTAACTATCCGTTTCTTTCGAATTCAATATCCGTTACTTTTTAGTCGTTACCGAGTACTCGTTCAAATGTGCGGTGCGGGAATATGTACAGTTAATATATGGTACAAACATGTTCCCTCATATACTAATTTTAATACCGCGAGATCAAAAATTATATTGATAAAGGTTTGCCATGGGATGTAAAACTCCTATCTTATGTTATATCATTAACTGTCATACTGTCATTAATATTTGTCATTATATTAATGACAGTATGACATCAAGAAAAATGTACTGATACTGTCATTAATATTTGTCATTATATTAATGACAGTATGACAGTTAATGATATAACATAAGACAAACGTTTTACAATCCATGGCAAACCTTTATCAATATAATTTTTATCTCGCGGTATATATTAGGTTAAATAAATAAAATTCGATAAAAGTATCACACAAAACATTTCAACTCAAAATTAAAAGTATTTTTAAAAAAACTCGGTAAAATAAAGATATGGATGTGACAGCAAAACACATTTCTTTCTGTGTCAGCCAATCGGAAACGGTACCATTATTGTCGTAACTCTCTTCTCAAAAAAACTAGTGCATCTATTTTTCCGACACTTTCCAGGAGGTATCAGTCATGCATAAGGACACTTCCAATTTCTGCGATGTCCGCTTATTTTAAAAGTGTTTACAGTTCATCCTTAAAATGAACGAAATATAATTAAATTCCCGCTTATAAATATGTATGTATACAATTCTTCGGCGCCGCTCAATAAAAAAGAATAGATATATGGGAAAAGGAATACTTACTTCTAGGACTTTTTCTGGCATTGTTTATTAGTTTATTTATTACTTCTGGGTACATATTTGGAGACCGTCTTATTAAATTACTATTATTATAAGTTTAATTAATGTTATTTGAACCCAGGAAGGAGTATGTTCATCTTCACCGATTTCTATGCGACATTCGTTCAAATTACTTCATTCATGCTCAATCGATAATGACTAAGGATCGATACAACGGACTATCAATTAGCTGTAGAATCAGGCAAAAGAACATAGTAGATATTGTTGAAGCATAATACTATACATGAAGTGCCAAGGTGAAAGATGATAATACGTAAACACGTGAAACGCCTAACAATGCGGTCTGTCTTTTTTTGTAAAGCGAAAAGTAAATAACCCATTAATTTAAATTATCCTTTAAGAATTTGTCATGCTATGAAATAATGACGCGTTACTTTATGATTTTTATTAAAAAAGTGATACTTCACGGAAAATATACATTAAGTGTGTCAAGAAGATTCTTTAAATGTTTAAATTAAACCCACATGCATATAAAGCAAGGTTCTTTTTCTTATCACTTCCAATTTAACTGTAATAGAACACATTTATTTATTTTATATGTATATAACTTGGATTAATAATAAAAGTAATAATAATTTTCCATAACTGATCTCGAAAGACTATTGTGTGGAATAGATCTGACACCTCGCATCTTTTGGTGCACTAGGATAGACTGTTATACAGGCTGTCCCAGAAATAAAAAGACGGAGTAGCAGGTATGTAAAGTCCGAACAGAAACAGACCCAAATATACCGCAATAACGAAGAAATTAAAAATTTAATTTTCTATGTTGTTTCTTAGATAAAAAAATTACATTACGGACCTGGCACAGAATGTATGTTTATAAATACACGTAAGAATGCTCATTTGTAAATAGAAACGAACACGCATTCTTAGAAAAATACGCTTTTATTTGTATAAAACGGGAAAAACGTTAAATCGTACGCATTGATATAAAACATATTTTTTGCCCGATGCGTCTAGATAACGCAGCTATGTAGTCGGTTGTTGATCCAGATGGGCGACACACTTTATTGCAGACAATAAGAGATTGTTTTTATTTTTAAAATAGGAAGGTTGTTGCTCTTTAATGTGTTTGTAGTCGGAAACAGCTTATTATTATTATTTTAGAATATTCAGTAAATCTTAGAACATTTAAAAAAAAATGTACACGGAATTGTAGATAAGTGCAGGAAACAAGAGCAAATTTCGACTTGCAGAAAACGTCGACTTGTGGAGGTTTGACTATATTTGAATTATCAAAATAAAACTATATAAAAGTAACTATATGTGCCCTAAATATCATACCTTCAGTAAACATGCTTTTAATCTGCTATGAATATACTCCAAAATAAATTGATATTGTACATGAGAACTTATATTTACATTTTATTTAGTTGGTAACAGTAAATAAAAGATATGAAATAAAACAAAAAATACTTTAAAAAACATAGTAGGAAACTTCACGATCAGCTGACTAGTTCAACCAATTTCTCTTCAATTTTCTCACCACTATATCTCCACCTACATTCAATCCATTTAAGAGATACTATATAAGATTAATGCATATTAACGTAGATCAAAGTTGTAGGTATGCAAGAGCAGATAATTCAAGAAACAGGAAGATAATTACGGGGGACATTAAAGATGCGTTTGGCTCAACATCGATGGATTACCTGGGACAGTGACTGAATGTAGGACTGCTCTTTACTAACCAATTAAGAAATTAATATGATGATAGTAACGGAATTAGTTAAGACTGTAAATAATGCTTCAGGTTGTTAAAATGATCCTGGTGTTAGAACGAGAAGAATTTCTCTACTTACTGGACAAACTAGGACGGCTGTGCAAGACATTTTGAGAGAAAGCGGACTGCATTCCTATCGTTACCAGCTTGTACAAGAACTTCTCCCTACGGATGTTGCCCAAAGAGTTCGTCTTTGAGAATGATAGAGCAATCATCTGGATACTCTTTCAAGGATCTTTTTCTGTGACGAAACTACATTTACAATAGATGGAATCAACAATTTCCACAATGAACATGTGTGGGTAATCGTAAACCCTCATGCTGTTTGAGAAGCCCATTTTCAGAAAAGATTTTCCGTAAACGTTTGGGTTGGAGTAATTAATAATAAAGTTATCGGACCACATATATTCGACGGAAAACAGCGAAATGTACCGGGCCTTTTTGGAAAACAATCTACCTCTACTACTCTTCAAATCAGAAGGACGATGTGGTTTTTACATGATGTGTCTCCGGCCTATTATGAAAAAGGTGTCACTAATTTCCTCAACGAACATTATCCAAATCGATTAATAGGCCGTGGTGGTCCCGTTGCTTGGCAACCGCGATCTCCGGATCTCAATTTTTTCATGGGGGGACATGTGAAGACACTTACCTATTCAACGGGAAAGCCTAATAATAGGGGCCAGCTCATCCATAAGATTCTTGCAGCGTTCTATGAGGTGAAATAGTTATTTACGAACCAAGTGCGGGAAGACTATTTTCCCGCATGAGCGCACATTGTAAGCACGAGCGACCGCAGGAAGCGAGTGCTTTTAATCGCGCGAATGCGTGGAAGATGTCTTCACGCAAGTGGTTTGTACAATATTTTTTGTACGAACATTAAATTAAAAAAATATTATTGATTAATGTCATTGGTATCATACCTAACCTAAGATAGATTACCTAATTAATTTAAGCATTTCATGTACGTAACTGTTACTCACCTTTCCCTAAAATTAAGTTATTATATTCTTATACATGGCAAACATGAGGTATTTATTCTAATATTTATAAATTTATAGTACATTTATTGCGTTTTTTGGTTTAAATACAAACAATTCCGAACTGCCAATATGAATGTCGATGTGGTTCAAATAGATGGCGCTTGAATCTTGCTTAAGATGTCGCTTAAAATGTCCTCAAATATATGGCGCCACAATTTTTTTGGAAGAATTTTTAATTATTACTCCTATTTCCCCAACTTTTAGTGAAAAATAGTGGAGGGAAGTAGTATTTTATAGACTAAATTTTATTGCTACAAAGTCAGATTTTTTTTAAATGTCCCAAAGTGCCAGTGTTTTTTTTCAATTTTTACAGTTGCCTCAACCGGGAAAACGTATTTCCCAGTCGAGCTACACGTGCGCCAAATATCGCTTTACAGGCGGTGAGTACAAAAAACAATATGGAGAACAACAACTGGGAACGAAAGTTCCGACAGAAGATTGAGTGCATGCATTGCACAAGGCGATGGTCACATTAGCAGCTTTAATAATTACACTGTCATTACGCTTTCCTTAAAATAAACCACATTTTTTGCTAAACCCTCTAGTAATTTACTTGAGCTTGAAACTCCGATATTTTGAGAACCGTTTGGAATTGGGGAAAAGTGAATAAAATGATTTTGCTTAAAATTAGTCATTGAATGCATATACGGAGGGTGTAACGCACCAGAAGTCATGTTATGACGGTAACATGCAGTAACATGTATAAGTTGAATAAGGACATGCATAACGTACTCATTATTAATTCTTTATATACCGGGTGCCCCAGCGTAACGGTAAAGTCCATTATTGGTTTCTAATAATGTATTATAGATAGCGAATAATTTTTAATATAAAAATTGTAGATAATCATAAACTTTACAATTTAAAAATATTTTCATTTATACAGAGTGTTCGACAACGACGAACCAGCACTTACGTTTTTTTTAATGGAATGCTGTTTTTTTACATTTTATGATAGCCCTTGAAGGGCTGATTAAATAGATATCAACTTGTATTTGTCCATTGTCAACTGTTTCTGAGATATGGCGAATTTTCGTTAAAAATTGTACAACATTTGAAAAGTTGCTATGAAATAACGATTGATAATGAGATACCTATTATGGGCTCAATTAGTAGAGATATCTTTTCAGTACGTGAAATTAATGTTTATTTCGACATATCTATGCATGTTCTATAGAATTACATACCATTCGCTACAGTTAAAAATTTAAAAAAATTAAATGAAACATCCTGTATATTTATATGTCATTGAAAAGTACTTAAAATTTACTAATTAAAAATATATACTTTCTTCGACCTGTGGGCAATATTGCAAAAGTTATAGGATATTATATCTGAATAAACCCGTTTACGACTTAAGAATATGAGTTGCCATGACATAATTACACATAGCATAATTAAAATTAATCAAAAAGAGTTACTTCTAATCTAATATTATGTATCTCATATTTTCTTTTTACAAATAAATAATCTTTATTAAAATTTAAAAACTCATATAAAGAAAAGTTCGGAAGTTCATAAACTAACAACTAACGCAGTCGCTCTGTATCATAAAATTGTTTATCGTCATACTTAGACTAACTTTTAAATTACTTTAAAATTAAAGAAGTCATACTTAGATTTATAACGTCTCTTGAAAAGCAAACCGTCAGTACAAGTATTTAAATGTACACTATTGAAAACTTCTATAACTTTCGCAATATCAAAAAGAATGTATAAGTTACTATTTTTAAGCATTACAGTAATTATAAGTTTTCATATAACAAATTAAAAAATCTTCTTTAAGGTTCTCTTAACAAAGTTTTTGCTAACATCAAGGACTCTAGACAGTTTACGCACACTTGTATGAGGATTTTCTTAAACGCATAACAAAAGAACCTTTTGTGCATCTGTGTTTTCTACGGCAGCAGTAACACGGCTCCTTTTTCATACGGAATACTGCCAGTTTCTTCAAATCGTTAACAATGTTTGAAAAGCACTCATCCATGGCAGTCCCATATTTGGATATTTTTGGTTGTATATCTTTGTGCCAGCAAACAATCACTTTCCCCAAAACATAGATCATATCTATTAATTCCAATTTTAAATACTTGATTTCGCACTTAACGTAAATTCATGTACTTACATCCCTTTAAACTGAAGCTATAAATCTAAGGTTAACGTTTAAACAACTTTTGACACACAGCGTCTACGATATTTTTTATATTATTGCTAATTCATGAACATGTCATGAGTTTTAAAATTTTAATAAAAACTACTTATTTGTAAAAGGAAAATAGAAGTAACTCTTTTCGATTAATTTTAGTTATAGCTGTAGTGCAAGTCATGGCAACTCATATTTTTGAGTCGTAATCCGGTTTATTCACATATACCTAATATACTATAACTTTTGCAATATCGCTCACAGGTGGAAGAAAGTATATGTTTTTAATTAGTAAATTTTATGTACTTTTCAATGACATATAAATATACAGGCTGTTCCATTTAATTTCTCTTAGAATTTTTAACTTTAGCGAATGGTATGTAATTCTAAAGATATAGATATGTCGAAATAAACACTAATTTCACCTACTGCAACGATATCTCTACTAATTGAGCCCATAATAGGTATTTCATTATCAATCGTTATTTCATAGCAACTTTTCAAATGTTGTACAATTTTTAACGAAAAATCGCCATATCTCAGAAACAGTTGAAAATGGACAAATACAAGTTGATGTCTATTTAATCATCCCTTCAAGGGCTATAATAAAATGCAAAAAAAAGCATAGCATTCCATTTAAAAAAACATAAATTTGTGTTGGTTCATCGTTGTCAAACACTCTGTATAAAAGAAAATATTTTTTTAAATTGTAGAGCTTATGATTATCTACAATTTTTGTATTAAAAATTATTCGCTATCTACATTATTAGATACCAATAATGGAATTTAGCGCTACGCTGGACATCCGCTATATGGGTCATTTTCAATAACCTTTAACTATACATATACCCTTTAACTACAATCCTATCTAAAATGATATTAGGGCGTACTAATTTTTTTTAGGTATATTACATTATGGTGTGTCAATTTCAAGAAAAATAATAACCTAAAATTGCTATCTCCTTTTATTTTTAAACTTTAAATGTTCCATTTTACATTACCGTCACGTTATACTTTTTCAGTTTTTCAAATTTGGCTTTATATATTTATCATATCTTGAATATATCTTATAAAATTATTTTTTTTACATTCTTTCAACAATGTTCTTCGCCATGTTTATGTAAAATTTCAAAGATATAGCCGTGTTTCTTTGTTTTTAAATATTTATGAAATATACCTAAGAGCACTAACATTACCGTCACGCCAACTTTTGGCACAAATTTTAAACAATGTATGGCGCCGGTTAATCGGTTGTTTACTTTTATGATCTTCTATAGCCAAGTGGATGTTGCGAGTCCGTGTTTTATAAAAATAACTGCCGTTATATAGGTTTTTTTTTCTATAAAAGGGTAAGTTTTAAGCAGCGTATTTTTTCTCTTAACATTACCGTCCCATGAGACAATTTACTTCTAATAGTAGCCATCGTTATCACATTTGTCCAATATTTTAAACCACTGCTAGTTTCATATTACCTAACCTCAAGTGTTTCTTTCTAGATGTAACATTTCTAACACTGTTTTACTACTGTTCAAATATTACCGTCACGTTCGCAAAACAGCCAATACGTGAATGAAATGATAAAAAAGTGACTGTATAAATTTGGATTTACAAGTTAATAATTAGTTTCTATACATTTGAAATATCACTACAAAAAGTATAACAGTATAATCGGTAAAAGTATATTTTTTGAAAGTAATATAAGCCAAAAGTTAAAGGTTATTGAAAATGACCCGTATAGGTATATTTATATATATTATTTATCCGCATTAAAAAACACAATATCTTACTATAAGGCGTTAATTCGAATTACACATTATTTTCTTAGATTGTTAAAATATTCTAGGAGGTCGGTCTTTCGCAACACATAATAGACATAAATATTCATTCACAATATTAAACAACAGCCTTTATTCAGTCTACAAGGTTAGTAAATGTCTCCGCATTTCGGGAAACAAAGCCGATCATTTTGCTCGAAAATAACATACTATTAATTAACCTTAATTTCTTCCTTTTCAAATATACTGACAATTTACTAATGCTTACGAACGGCACAGGTTTCAATAGTTCGATAAATGAAAGAGACCACAACCTTTTCACCTGAAGCAATAATTGATTCTTCAAAAAAAAAAAAAAAAATACCCAAGGATATAAATTTACACATGAGACACATAAGGACGAATAAAGACTCCACATTATTATTAAATGTTTGCGCTCTCCTATTTTACAAATTAGCGTTAAATGCTATGAAACTATTGTTTGCGCATTTTCTTCAAACCATACATTATCTTCATTTGAATTAATAAAAAATTAAACAAATTATACCACCGATGACACACGCACATAATTCCTTGACCTAAATATACCTGTTACGAGTTTGAAGTTACTTTTTGAGGCGTGATTCTAGCAAAACGTATTTCGCGTAGGTCGGAGGAAATTTGTCATTACGTAGAGAAAAAATTTGCAAGTGAAGTGTTATACATAGACATACCTACCTACATATCTTTTGCAATGATTGACCATTCGAAAATATCTGAAGTACCTACTTATTTATACATGCTGATTTAATAACAAGGAATCTCTGAAAAAAACTTTAATAGCTAGAGTAAAAAAGTGTCTATAAATATTAAGGATTATAATCTATCTATAATTCAAAAATATTAGTGCCTATCCAAATTGTTTTGAAACAGTTATATGAAGTTCAATTTTATTTCTCATTTACAATATTTCCAATATTTTATTTGTGCTATGTAATTCGCAATAATTGTTTTCTTTTTCTCCTTTACATAATTTTTTTTAAGTTATAACTATTTTCGTAGACTCTATTTGGGAGATACCTTTGAGTTTAAATAAATAAATTTAGAATATTGCATGATGTACCTACAAAGTTAAATGTTTGATGTAGGTATGCTTGAATTTGTTGTCGTAGTTTTTGGTGTGTTTAATGGTCGCATTCAGCAGACACAGCAGTTGCCCAACTGTTCAGTAATCGGATTCAGATGATGTACCGTGCCTTCAAATACTTTCCTCATTAGAGAGGGCCATGCTTTTTTTTAATGGTTGGTGCCAGTGCATAATATTGTTAGTTTGACTATGTCATATAAATAATAATAGGTGTTTATAATTTGAATTTAAGTATGACAACTGTTAGAATTTGAAGTTTTCAAAAGCTTAACATGTACAGCAACATTGATTACTTAGAAAACTTCAAAAAGAGCCTGCTCTAATGAGGAAAGTATTTGAAAGCACGAATGTTGCAAGAATGGCAACATATATCAAGTGATAACAGATTATACAAGCACCCAACATATATTCTCCAAAATTGAAATTTCCTATGGCAAAAATAATCAAATGACACTGTGTAAAGGACTTTTATTTTACCAAAAGCCGGTTCAATTTTTTTTTTTGCAGTTTTCGATTAATCTTGATCATTCTCCAAACACAAAATCCCTTAAGAGGAGCGTTTACCTATCGAAAACTAAGGCATCGCCGTTTTGCGTTTTTTGAATTTATTTTGTAATTTTAGAATCTCAAATTTGGGTTAGTGACGCAAAAGGCACAAAAGAAAAAAACAACCTCTACGCGCCAGCTGCACATTTTATGAACGATATAAAAAAGAAAAAAACCTTATGTAATTATTTTTGAAGATAAAAAACATTAAATAGTAAACATTGTCACACACATTTTACAGAGTCTTTTTCAAAACTATTGCGTCATCTATTCCCACTTTACGGTATCGGAATCGGTCGGCTATTCCAGACTTAATCCTAGTGACAGTTTGTCATTAAAAAGAAATGTCATATATATCCATAATATTCGAGTGTATAATAATATAGCAGTTATGGGCAAGCGAAAATTGGCTTATACCTACTTTTATACCCTTAATAAGTCTCTATAGAATGCATAATTTGCGAGATATTTGCAAAAAACTGCTTTTCAATAAAAAAAAGACCTACTTCCGCTAGGCATTTCGAAAAACTGTTTGTATAATTCTTTTCTGAAATTCATTTTTCAGTACTTTTGTGTTCCTTAAAAATTTGTCTAAACTTATTGATTGATTCTTTCACTGAAGTAAACTACAAACTCCTGTCAAATGATTTCCCTGAAAATCTAATTACATTTCAAGAGGAGATTATATATGTATATAGGTATACCTAAAGTGTGGTATTGAAAGCTTTAGCCGTTTGGTCACTATCGTGGTCAAACACAGACAGAGAGACAGGCAGACACACGCAGAGAGAAACACTTTTCGAAACGTGGACATCTGCAATAATTTCGAGGTCGAAAATGTTCATCATCGCAATACTTCCTTCTGCTACGTATAAGAATGAAAAATAAGCTCAGTAATAATAATTATTTCTTTTATTGTTGTAGATATATCCAAATGAATTGCAAAAAATCATTTAAATTTCATATATAAGAAAATATAAGGTTGGCTATAAAAATGAATGTTATCCCATTTTCTAATGAATGTATTTCATTAAATTTAAAGCTATCAAAATTTTCAAGTTACACAATATAGCTTCAATTTATTTAAATTAATTGTTTGAGAATGTACTATGGTGGACTCCCCAAGGTGGACACCTAATGTACGCTGTGTAACAAGTACTTAGTACATTACATTGGTATAAGTCAAAGTGACACAACTGACTGAAACGCCACTAATTGAAACCATATTTACAATACATAAAAATAAAAAAATACTATAGCAACTAAAAGGTGTCCACTTTAAAAAGTCCACCGTTGTACGTACAGTTTTGTGCAATAAATTGGCGTACACGTCTTATTGCTAATTTTGACATTATTTTGCCATTGTGAAAATGGCTTAAGTTAAGTTGACAAATGGAATTATAGCGTCAATTCAATTTGTCATACATGACAGATATTCAAACAAAAGTCATATTTACATAAGCGTATATTAAGTGTACGCCAATTTATTGCACAGAACTGTACATACTTATTATATAGTAAACATATTCAACAAAATGTTTAAATTATAATTATAATAAAACAGAGAAGCCACACATTGGTAAATTGGGTTGCCTATCTCCGTCGTCACCCAGCACTTTAAATTGTAGACATTTAAATTTCCTCTGTATTCACTTCACTTCTACTTCTACAAATTATACGTAATGAACCGAAACAAGTCCATCTGAAACACTGTATTTCTTCTAGTTACTACTTGTATATTATAGGTACATTTACATTATATTAATATTACACGTACTTTAAATCATTTAAATATTGAAAACCGTTAGAAATTGTTGTCATGGGTAGATACCGCCATGCAGTTTTAAATTCTTCTCAAGAAAACAAACATAACCTAAAAGTAGCGATAATACGAAGTTATCGTGAAAAGAAGTTCCGCTTTTGATAACAATAAAACCATGACAAAATTATTTATCTAAGATATGCTAGTTGTTGATAAACAAGCCATAATAATGTACCTGAAAATAATACAAACTATTATGTGTTATTTAGCATGTGTAATAGCTTTTGAAGATCTCATTTATGCATACGGTCAAGAATCTATTCAAATGCAAGAACAAGGACGTTCTCAATATCAGGTAATCCTTTTATTGACATCTTTGAATTCTTTCCATAGTAATTTCTTTGTAGTTATTACAAGAGCGGTCTAACTTGCCTCATTACGGAACATGTTGGAAAGATGCCATCAAACATATTGACGAGGGCTGTCGGAATCTATCCGAAGAAACGCAAGCGAAAATTGCCTTACATTTGACTAACTGCTTTCTTTTCATGTCAGGACATGACACATATGAATGTGAATTAGATAAGAAACCGAATCTACGTGGAATATGTATAAATTCAATGTCTGACCGTGCATTTAACGTCTATACAGAATTTTACACACATACACAAAATATTTGTTGGTTCTTACGTGGCCAGATTTGGCATGAACAAATAACTGAGAATGCCTGGAAGGTAGGTAAACAACTGGAAGACTCTGCCAAAAATCAAGAACTGATAATAAAGACTCAGAGAGAAAGTCTGGAATTACAAGAGAGACTGCTCGAATATGGAAATGCCTTAGAAAAAACAATGGAAAAATTTCACCAGTCCTCGAAAAATCATCAAGAAATTCTAAATTTATTCTCAACTAGCATAAATAATTTACAATCATGGTTATTAGGTGAGATTACCTGGATCGATACTTTAATTTACTATATCGTTGCATCATTATTTATATTATTTTTGACATCAATTCCTCGTACTAGTAATGCCAGGTTAATAATGCTTTCAATATTAACCTTAAATGCATCCTTTGAAAGATTAATTTGCTATATACTATCTCGAAAATTTACTAATGACATTCGAGATATCCACATGGATTATTACTTTTATGTGTGGTGTTTACGATATATGTGTATGTTCATCAATGTGATTGTTCTCATTTTAATTGCCGTTTCTTATGTAAATGCTGTTTCACTTAATACGAAATTGCTCACTGAAATCTATAATGCTATTACCAGTGTTTCGAAGAAAGTTGATTATTTAGACTCAAAATCTAATGGAGATATATCTACAAATAATGTGTCTTACATTTCTGAACATTACAAGACACCTGAAAATAATATTAGAAACTATTTAAATTCTATAAAATCAAAC